>OV656733.1:14205000-14420000 GCA_927399415.1 Macaria notata | reverse complement strand
CTAACCTAACCTAACCTAACCTAACCTAACCTAACCTAACCTAACCTAACCTAACCTAACCTAACCTAACCTAACCTAACCTAACCTAACCTAACCTAACCTAACCTAACCTAACCTAACCTAACCTAACCTAACCTAACCTAACCTAACCTAACCTAACCTAACCTAACCTAACCTAACCTAACCTAACCTAACCTAACCTAACCTAACCTAACCTAACCTAACCTAACCTAACCTAACCTAACCTAACCTAACCTAACCTAACCTAACCTAACCTAACCTAACCTAACCTAACCTAACCTAACCTAACCTAACCTAACCTAACCTAACCTAACCTAACCTAACCTAACCTAACCTAACCTAACCTAACCTAACCTAACCTAACCTAACCTAACCTAACCTAACCTAACCTAACCTAACCTAACCTAACCTAACCTAACCTAACCTAACCTAACCTAACCTAACCTAACCTAACCTAACCTAACCTAACCTAACCTAACCTAACCTAACCTAACCTAACCTAACCTAACCTAACCTAACCTAACCTAACCTAACCTAACCTAACCTAACCTAACCTAACCTAACCTAACCTAACCTAACCTAACCTAACCTAACCTAACCTAACCTAACCTAACCTAACCTAACCTAACCTAACCTAACCTAACCTAACCTAACCTAACCTAACCTAACCTAACCTAACCTAACCTAACCTAACCTAACCTAACCTAACCTAACCTAACCTAACCTAACCTAACCTAACCTAACCTAACCTAACCTAACCTAACCTAACCTAACCTAACCTAACCTAACCTAACCTAACCTAACCTAACCTAACCTAACCTAACCTAACCTAACCTAACCTAACCTAACCTAACCTAACCTAACCTAACCTAACCTAACCTAACCTAACCTAACCTAACCTAACCTAACCTAACCTAACCTAACCTAACCTAACCTAACCTAACCTAACCTAACCTAACCTAACCTAACCTAACCTAACCTAACCTAACCTAACCTAACCTAACCTAACCTAACCTAACCTAACCTAACCTAACCTAACCTAACCTAACCTAACCTAACCTAACCTAACCTAACCTAACCTAACCTAACCTAACCTAACCTAAGCTAACCTAACCTAACCTAACCTAACCTAACCTAACCTAACCTAACCTAACCTAACCTAACCTAACCTAACCTAACCTAACCTAACCTAACCTAACCTAACCTAACCTAACCTAACCTAACCTAACCTAACCTAACCTAACCTAACCTAACCTAACCTAACCTAACCTAACCTAACCTAACCTAACCTAACCTAACCTAACCTAACCTAACCTAACCTAACCTAACCTAACCTAACCTAACCTAACCTAACCTAACCTAACCTAACCTAACCTAACCTAACCTAACCTAACCTAACCTAACCTAACCTAACCTAACCTAACCTAACCTAACCTAACCTAACCTAACCTAACCTAACCTAACCTAACCTAACCTAACCTAACCTAACCTAACCTAACCTAACCTAACCTAACCTAACCTAACCTAACCTAACCTAACCTAACCTAACCTAACCTAACCTAACCTAACCTAACCTAACCTAACCTAACCTAACCTAACCTAACCTAACCTAACCTAACCTAACCTAACCTAACCTAACCTAACCTAACCTAACCTAACCTAACCTAACCTAACCTAACCTAACCTAACCTAACCTAACCTAACCTAACCTAACCTAACCTAACCTAACCTAACCTAACCTAACCTAACCTAACCTAACCTAACCTAACCTAACCTAACCTAACCTAACCTAACCTAACCTAACCTAACCTAACCTAACCTAACCTAACCTAACCTAACCTAACCTAACCTAACCTAACCTAACCTAACCTAACCTAACCTAACCTAACCTAACCTAACCTAACCTAACCTAACCTAACCTAACCTAACCTAACCTAACCTAACCTAACCTAACCTAACCTAACCTAACCTAACCTAACCTAACCTAACCTAACCTAACCTAACCTAACCTAACCTAACCTAACCTAACCTAACCTAACCTAACCTAACCTAACCTAACCTAACCTAACCTAACCTAACCTAACCTAACCTAACCTAACCTAACCTAACCTAACCTAACCTAACCTAACCTAACCTAACCTAACCTAACCTAACCTAACCTAACCTAACCTAACCTAACCTAACCTAACCTAACCTAACCTAACCTAACCTAACCTAACCTAACCTAACCTAACCTAACCTAACCTAACCTAACCTAACCTAACCTAACCTAACCTAACCTAACCTAACCTAACCTAACCTAACCTAACCTAACCTAACCTAACCTAACCTAACCTAACCTAACCTAACCTAACCTAACCTAACCTAACCTAACCTAACCTAACCTAACCTAACCTAACCTAACCTAACCTAACCTAACCTAACCTAACCTAACCTAACCTAACCTAACCTAACCTAACCTAACCTAACCTAACCTAACCTAACCTAACCTAACCTAACCTAACCTAACCTAACCTAACCTAACCTAACCTAACCTAACCTAACCTAACCTAACCTAACCTAACCTAACCTAACCTAACCTAACCTAACCTAACCTAACCTAACCTAACCTAACCTAACCTAACCTAACCTAACCTAACCTAACCTAACCTAACCTAACCTAACCTAACCTAACCTAACCTAACCTAACCTAACCTAACCTAACCTAACCTAACCTAACCTAACCTAACCTAACCTAACCTAACCTAACCTAACCTAACCTAACCTAACCTAACCTAACCTAACCTAACCTAACCTAACCTAACCTAACCTAACCTAACCTAACCTAACCTAACCTAACCTAACCTAACCTAACCTAACCTAACCTAACCTAACCTAACCTAACCTAACCTAACCTAACCTAACCTAACCTAACCTAACCTAACCTAACCTAACCTAACCTAACCTAACCTAACCTAACCTAACCTAACCTAACCTAACCTAACCTAACCTAACCTAACCTAACCTAACCTAACCTAACCTAACCTAACCTAACCTAACCTAACCTAACCTAACCTAACCTAACCTAACCTAACCTAACCTAACCTAACCTAACCTAACCTAACCTAACCTAACCTAACCTAACCTAACCTAACCTAACCTAACCTAACCTAACCTAACCTAACCTAACCTAACCTAACCTAACCTAACCTAACCTAACCTAACCTAACCTAACCTAACCTAACCTAACCTAACCTAACCTAACCTAACCTAACCTAACCTAACCTAACCTAACCTAACCTAACCTAACCTAACCTAACCTAACCTAACCTAACCTAACCTAACCTAACCTAACCTAACCTAACCTAACCTAACCTAACCTAACCTAACCTAACCTAACCTAACCTAACCTAACCTAACCTAACCTAACCTAACCTAACCTAACCTAACCTAACCTAACCTAACCTAACCTAACCTAACCTAACCTAACCTAACCTAACCTAACCTAACCTAACCTAACCTAACCTAACCTAACCTAACCTAACCTAACCTAACCTAACCTAACCTAACCTAACCTAACCTAACCTAACCTAACCTAACCTAACCTAACCTAACCTAACCTAACCTAACCTAACCTAACCTAACCTAACCTAACCTAACCTAACCTAACCTAACCTAACCTAACCTAACCTAACCTAACCTAACCTAACCTAACCTAACCTAACCTAACCTAACCTAACCTAACCTAACCTAACCTAACCTAACCTAACCTAACCTAACCTAACCTAACCTAACCTAACCTAACCTAACCTAACCTAACCTAACCTAACCTAACCTAACCTAACCTAATCTAACCTAACCTAACCTAACCTAACCTAACCTAACCTAACCTAACCTAACCTAACCTAACCTAACCTAACCTAACCTAACCTAACCTAACCTAACCTAACCTAACCTAACCTGACCTAACCTAACCTAACCTAACCTAACCTAACCTAACCTAACCTAACCTAACCTAACCTAACCTAACCTAACCTAACCTAACCTAACCTAACCTAACCTAACCTAACCTAACCTAACCTAACCTAACCTAACCTAACCTAACCTAACCTAACCTAACCTAACCTAACCTAACCTAACCTAACCTAACCTAACCTAACCTAACCTAACCTAACCTAACCTAACCTAACCTAACCTAACCTAACCTAACCTAACCTAACCTAACCTAATCTAACCTAACCTAACCTAACCTAACCTAACCTAACCTAACCTAACCTAACCTAACCTAACCTAACCTAACCTAACCTAACCTAACCTAACCTAACCTAACCTAACCTAACCTAACCTAACCTAACCTAACCTAACCTAACCTAACCTAACCTAACCTAACCTAACCTAACCTAACCTAACCTAACCTAACCTAACCTAACCTAACCTAACCTAACCTAACCTAACCTAACCTAACCTAACCTAACCTAACCTAACCTAACCTAACCTAACCTAACCTAACCTAACCTAACCTAACCTAACCTAACCTAACCTAACCTTTTTTTTTTTTTTTTTTTTTTTTGTTTTTTTTTTTTTGTTGCCCAGGAAAACCTATTACAGGTAACACCCAAAAAAACCCCGGGGAGGGCGGGTGGTTATGTGGGAGTCTCCGCCCCACTCCATAAGGGCGGCATACCCACTAAAAACCTGGGGTGTTCCATCTCCGCATCGTTGGTCCAGGGCCACGAGAGCGCGATGCATACATCCGCAGCCCTGGTGATGCTGGCCCGGTAACGGGCCCCGCCTCGGGGAGCTTCAGCTCAACCCTCAATGGACGACGTGTCAGAACACGGGACACGTCGTGCATCCTGTGGGGACTCATTCCAGGGCAACAGGTTCCCCGACCTGCCACCCAGAGCCCCCAGGAGTCAGGCAGTCGCACGCCAAAGCGACCGCCCTTCTCCAATGCGCCCTCTGCGCACGGAGTTCGGTTCCCGTGTCGCCGCTACTCGGCCGGTACACCGAACTCCTCTCGCCTCTCGGCGACCACCTCGGGTGCTCTTAAAGAGCACCCAGCTCCACCTACACCGCGAGGTGCGGCGAGCTCTTCGCCTCGGGCCCTACAACCAGCCCTCTCGAAGGGGAGGTATAGGCGAGGGCCCCCACTCGATCGAACGTTTGGACACAGGCTAGCAAGATCCACCGGAAGGTGGAAGTTACTAACCTGTGGACGGGGTGCACCAGGTTTCCCCAACTAACCCCAAATCCCCATATGGAGAGATGAAATTAGTTGGGCTTACCCAACGTGAAGGTAGTCCGATCATCGCACCCCAACCTAACCTAACCTAACCTAACCTAACCTAACCTAACCTCTTTTGGGCTCAACTTTTTGGGCTCAACTTTTTGGGCTCAACTTTTTGGGCTCAACTTTTTGGGCTCAACCCACTTTTTGGGCTCAACCCACTTTTAGGGGTTCCACTTTTTGGGCTCAACTTTTTTGGCTCAACTTTTTGGGCTCAACTTTTTGGGTTTAAGTTATTGAGTTGAAGATAAATTACAACAATTACGATTTTGTCTATTTTATTATGAAAAACGCTCATATCCCATACATTTGTATGGAAATATTGTCAACTTGAAAAATCTAACCCGGCCTTAAAATCTACATTTATTATCCTAGAGGGATAAAATTGGTGTCAAACGACGGGTATTGAACGAAAATTTTAGGTGAGGCATATACGGAGTTCATAAAGGAATTAAAAGGCGAGAAAATTAAAAAAAACCCCAAAAAAAAAAAAATGTATGGGAGGTACCCCAAGGGGTGCCGATAGAACCCCAAAAGGGGGTATAGGAAGAAAGACCAGGTCAAATAACCCCCCGATACCGAGTTTGAAACCGATCTCCCGACGCGAGTACCCTTAACCTATTCCAATTTTTAAAGTTTTTGCCTACCGCTATATGATGTTGCTTAATCTACCTAGTTGATTATTTTTATGGTTAAATATATATGAGTATTAGGAGGTATTTCACCTTTTTGGGTTCTACTTTTTGGGTTCCAATTTTTGGGCTCAACTTTTTGGGCTCAACTTTTTGGGCTCAACATTTTGGGTTCAACATTTTGGGCTCAACATTTTGGGCTCAACATTTTGGGCTCAACATTTTGGGCTCAACATTTTGGGCTATACTTTTTGGGCTCAACATTTTGGGCTCAACATTTTGGGTTCAACATTTTGGGCTCAACATTTTGGGTTCAACATTTTGGGCTCAACATTTTGGGCTCAACATTTAAGGCTCAACATTTTGGGCTCAACATTTTGGGCTCAACATTTTGGGCTCAACTTTTTGGGCTCAACATTTTGGGTTCAACATTTTGGGCTCAACATTTTGGGCTCAACTTTATGGGCTCAACTTTTTGGGCTCAACTTTTTGGGTTTAAGTTATTGAGTTGAAGATAAATTACAACAATTACGATTTTGTCTATTTTATTATGAAAAACGCTCATATCCCATACATTTGTATGGAAATATTGTCAACTTGAAAAATCTAACCCGGCCTTAAAATCTACATTTAATATCCTAGAGGGATAAATTGGTGTCAAACGACGGGTATTGAACGAAAATTTTAGGTGAGGCATATACGGAGTTCATAAAGGAATTAAAAGGCGAGAAAATAAAAAAAAAATCCCAAAAAAAAAAAAAATGTATGGGTGGTACCCCAAGGGGTGCCGATAGAACCCCAAAAGGGGGTATAGGAAGAAAGACCAGGTCAAATAACCCCCCGATACCGAGTTTGAAACCGATCTCCCGACGCGAGTACCCTTAACCTATTCCAATTTTTAAAGTTTTTGCCTACCGCTATATATGATGTTGCTTAATCTACCTAGTTGATTATTTTTATGGTTAAATATATATGAGTATTAGGAGGTATTTCACCTTTTTGGGTTCTACTTTTTGGGTTCCACTTTTTGGGCTCAACTTTTTGGGCTCAACTTTTTGGGCTCAACCCACTTTTTGGGCTCAACCCACTTTTTGGGTTCCACTTTTTGGGCTCAACTTTTTGGGCTCAACTTTTTGGGCTCAACTTTTTGGGCTCAACCCACTTTTTGGGCTCAACCCACTTTTTGGGCTCAATTTTTTGGGCTCAACTTTTTGGGCTCAACATTTTGGGCTCAACATTTTGGGCTCAACATTTTGGGCTCAACATTTTGGGCTATACTTTTTGGGCTCAACATTTTGGGTTCAACATTTTGGGCTCAACATTTTGGGCTCAACATTTTGGGCTCTACATTTTGGGCTCAACATTTTGGGCTCAACATTTTGGGCTCAACATTTTGGGCTATACTTTTTGGGCTCAACATTTTGGGCTCAACATTTTGGGTTCAACATTTTGGGCTCAACATTTTGGGTTCAACATTTTGGGCTCAACATTTTGGGCTCAACATTTTGGGCTCAACATTTTGGGCTCAACATTTTGGGCTATACTTTTTGGGCTCAACATTTTGGGCTCAACATTTTGGGTTCAACATTTTGGGCTCAACATTTTGGGCTCAACATTTTGGGTTCAACATTTTGGGCTCAACATTTTGGGCTCAACATTTAAGGCTCAACATTTTGGGCTCAACATTTTGGGCTCAACATTTTGGGCTCAACATTTTGGGCTCAACTTTTTGGGCTCAACATTTTGGGTTCAACATTTTGGGCTCAACATTTTGGGCTCAACTTTATGGGCTCAACTTTTTGGGCTCAACTTTTTGGGTTTAAGTTATTGAGTTGAAGATAAATTACAACAATTACGATTTTGTCTATTTTATTATGAAAAACGCTCATATCCCATACATTTGTATGGAAATATTGTCAACTTGAAAAATCTAACCCGGCCTTAAAATCTACATTTATTATCCTAGAGGGATAAAATTGGTGTCAAACGACGGGTATTGAACGAAAATTTTAGGTGAGGCATATACGGAGTTCATAAAGGAATTAAAAGGCGAGAAAATAAAAAAAACTCCGGTCTAGGGTCGGCCTGGGAAGGTCGAGCCGCGGCTACAGCCGCCGGTCTCTGGTCGGCCTGAGAAGGCCGGGCCGTGACTTCAGCCACCTTCTTGTGTAGCTGGCTGACCTCCGACTGCAGGTGGTCGAGCTTCGCCTGCAGTTGCCGCGTCTCATCCGTTGCTGTGCGCTGCACTAGCTCCTGGATGATGCCGCGCATGCTCGCGGCCCGGCACTTCAGGGACTTCTGAAAAGTCCCCTTCAGGTTGGAGGACTTCGAGGTGAGCTCCGCTATCTCCTCCGCGTCCTCCTGCGCCATGCGCTCGAGCTCGCCCAGGGAGTAGTCCGAGTATATGACTTGGCCCGCGAAACGCGCGCCCGCTGCTCCTTAGCGGCGACCTGCTCCTCCAGGTCCCGCTGCAGCTGCGCCCGCTGAGCCCGCTGAGCATAAACTCGTTGGGGGTAGGCAAAAAAAATAAATAAAAAAAAAACCTAACCGAACCATCCTAACCGAACCAAACTCGCGAGCACCACGAAATTCTTACGCTCCGCGATCGAAAATCCAAACCCGTGGTCAAAGTGCACCGATTTTAGTGCCGCGAACGTGTTAGTGTGCATAAAGTGTTCCTCAACAAGTGTTTTAGTGCCAAATCCCAGAATAAGTTGCGGAAGTAGCTTGCAGAAGGAACACGTAATTGCAAAAAACCGCCACGTGGAACGATTTTTTCGACCAAAATTTGCCTTTAAGCGCGTGCGCTGCGAAAACAAGATCTGTAACCCACCAGTTTTTGCTGCGTATATTGAAGCCGACCACCTGGACTACCTGCTGACAAAAGTCCAGATTTTTCCCTTCGCGCCCTTGGGAACTACAGGGAAAAAACTGGATGACCTACTTTTCCAGCAGGATTTCGCAGCTGTTCTGGAAGCTTTTATTGGACACAACCAGCAAGATCTTTTGCAGCGGAGTACAGAGACACCTTCCTGGACCTTTTTGGACCAAAATTAAAGAAGATATAGACATTTAAAAAATTAGGTAATTTTCAAAAAATTGTATATTAAAAAGTAGATCTGTAAGCTAGCATTCTAAAAATACCGTTAAAAGCCTCACTTCAAGAGTTCTCATTTGAGACCTCAACCATATTTTTTGGAATAGTAGTTCCCAAACTGCAGCCATTTGTATCAAAGTCGGGAATCTTGGTCAGAAATTTGTGTTTTCGGTCAGGAGAGAGCTCATTGTGACGTCAGAGAAGCAGGTTTTTGGCAGATAGCGAGTTTTTAAATTTTATTGAGTTTTTAGAAATTAAAAATTAGTTTATTGTTCCCCATCCTAAACTATATCCAAAAAAATTATCTTGCCTGTTTGTACCAGATCCCCTTGCACCTGGACCTCTCATCGAAATACTCTCTCCACATATCCGCACACTTGTCGCATACATTTGATATTAGATCACTAAAATATGTTACACAGGCCATATTTGCTCCCTTTGTCACAGCTTCTTTAGCCATCCTATCTACAACCTCATTTCCTAATATGCCTACATGGGATGGTATCCATTGCAAAACAATTTTTTTGTTATGAAGTTTACTGACAGAGTCCAAAATGTTGTATGCAATCGGTGCTCCTCGAAAAGTCGAGGTGCAGCGAGCAATGTGCTGCAAGGCACTTTTGGAGTCTGTCAGTATTACATAGTTACCAGATCCTAACGTTTCTATGTATTTAATAGCCTCCACAATAGCTAAAAGTTCAACGTACATAATACACATCTTCACATTAACTCTGAATTGCATCGAGATTTTAGTTTGAGGATCGTATATAGCTAAACCCGACGTGTTCGCTTCTTTAGACCCATCTGTAAAAATGGTGTAGTATGTAGAATAGTTTGTATTTATGTATTTGTCACAAATGAGTTTTAAATCAAGAGTATTATATTTATGTTTCCCTTTTTTTATCTTATCTATATTAATTGTAACACAATCCGTAAGATCCACACCGCTGACCCATGTGTCTAATGTATAGCGTTCTAAATTATCCGAAGAATGTATACGATGTGTAGCAAAAAGCTCAAAAAAGTGACTAAGATTGGCATCTTTGTACGTCTCCAATAATAGGTGTTATTAAGGTCATATAATTGTTTTAAGAGTGTAATACTTTCGTTACCCTTAAGCGAGTTTGCTTTCAGCCAATACTTGCCCGCCAAGTAATATCTGCGAATATACAGCGGTTGTAAATGCAACTCACATTCCATTACATGTATAGCCGTGGTCTTTATAAATCCGCCTATAGTACGCATACACTGGTTTTGAGTTTTATTAAGTTTGTTAATAGTATTCTTGGAGCCGTTATTATAGAGAAAACTACCATAATCAATCTTAGATCGAATAATTGAAATGTATAGTCGTCTTAAATGAGCCGGGTGCACTCCCCAGCCAGGGCCGGCGAGTACTTTGAACAAGTTAAGTGACCTTGAACATTTTTCTATTAATTCATTAACATGTTTGGACCATTGAAGTGTACGATCTATCCACATACCTAAATATTTCACGTTGTTTACTACTTCTAACGGAGTATTATTCACAGTTAACCTAATCGGTTCAGGTTCTCTTCTGTAACCTCTCTTAAATATTATACAAATTTTGCTTTTTGTAGGTGAAATTTCTAAGCCAGCTTCCGACAAAAGTATCACTAACTTATCTAGCGACTTCTGCAGGACTTTCGCACCATCTTCTACGTTCTTACAAACCGTATATAAGACGTAGTCGTCTGCATACTGTGAAATATATACACCTTCATCTATAATAGCCTTACATATTATTATAGTACATAAGTTGAAGAGGAGGGGGGAGAGGGTGTCCCCCTGCGGTAAACCGGTTCCGGTGTTGCGATATAAAACAGATGTACCTACTGTGATTCTCAAGTTCCTTTGTTTTAAAAAATTCCACAAATATCGGCATATCATGGACCCCACCCCTAATTGATCCATAACATGCATTAAAGCGCCGGGGTTTATATAATTGTAAGCGTTATCTATACCTAAAAAGCATCCTATTGTTGCGTTATTGTCCGTAAATCCAATTTGAACTAATGTTATTAAATTCACTAAGCTATCTAAAGTAGATCGACATTTTCTAAATCCGGTAGTATGAGGCGACAAATAGTTATTTCTTTCCACAAACCATTCAATTCTATTAACTAATATATTATGAAATACTTTGCATAAACAAGACATCATCGAGATTGGTCTAAGCGACGACGAGCTCTGTGGATCCCGACCCGGCTTAGGTATGGGAACCACTGCGATATCTCGCCACTGTGCAGGTACAAAACCAGTTTTAAAGATATCGTTCACTCTCGCGCCGGTAATCGGGTGAGGCGGTCGTGCGCGCATCACGCTTAGCTCGGAGCAACCCCGCGCCGCGCTGCGCGAGTGTTTACGATGGAAGAATCCGATAAAATTAGTGAAGCTGAGATGGAGTTGAAGTCAGGGAAGAGATTACATGAAAGTGATAAAGAAAATAGTGAAGAAATCAGTGATGAAGAGTGGAAAACGGTGCAATCGAAAAAAAAACAACAAAGAAAAGAGGGTAGTGCAGATAAAAAAGAGATATACATTTCAAGCGAGGAGTGTCTTCCCAAGCAATTTGCTTTGGCGAAGCTATTGTTACAGCTGGAGATTAAAAATATTACGAATATCAAATATTTAAACCCTTACAAGATACGCGTAACATTTGATCGTGAGATACATTTGAAAGAGTTGGACGTTTTAAAAAACAAAGGGTGGCGCATTAATACGTCGTCGGAAGTGAGTTACTCGTACGGTGTCATAAAAGATGTTGACATGGATCTTACTGACGAAGAAATAATTCAAAATATTTCATGCCCCGAGCCAGCTGAGTTACTTTCGCTGAGAAGATTGTCGCGTAGAAATAGGGACGAGAAGGAGGGAAGATGGACGCCTTCAGAGTCAGTACGCCTTTGCTTTAAAGGTAGTTGGCTACCTAAATATGTATATGTTCATGGTGTCAGGGTACACATCGAGCCATATGTGTACCCAGTTACACAGTGCTTTAAATGCTGGTCGTTGGGTCATACCGCCAAAACCTGTGTTACAAAGAAAGATGTGTGTCCAAAATGCAGCGGAGATCATGCGAACTGTAGCACCAAAATATTTACATGTGTAAACTGCTCAGGAAGACACATGGCTATGGCCAAGATATGTCCAGCATATCTCAAAGAGAAAGAGATTAGAGTAATAATGGCGGAACATAATTGTACATATATCAGGGCAGCCCAGCTATATGCAGCGACTCCCATGTATACTCCAGTAGCTAGAAGTGACCCTAAGGCTATGATGAAAGTCACTGAAAGGGTGGAACAAGCAGCACCTCGTCCAGGTCCCAGCAGGGATTCAAGTCCGTCGTGCGCTTCTATTCAGGACACCATATCTGAGAAGAGCGTTATATTGCAGCCAAAAATAATTAAAATGAAAACAAAGAAAGCGTGGAATATTATTAATGAGGAGAAAGAAAAAGAAGAAGAGCAAAAAGAACCTGAACCTGATAACCAGAAGAGAACGACGACGCTAGTGGAGCTTATATCAAGAATTAAGGAGGTTATATTTTTACGGAATGTGGAGTTACAAGATAAAATTAGAAGAGTTGTTAAGTTGTGCTTGGAGTGGCTTGTGATCGTAGTGGTAGAAAGTGCATCGGATTGGCCCACGGAATAGAAAAAACAATTTCTATTCCGTGGGCCAATCCGATGCACTTTCTACCACTACGATCACAAGCCACTCCAAGCACAACTTAACAACTCTTCTAATTTTATCTTGTAACTCCACATTCCGTAAAAATATAACCTCCTTAATTCTTGATATAAGCTCCACTAGCGTCGTCGTTCTCTTCTGGTTATCAGGTTCAGGTTCTTTTTGCTCTTCTTCTTTTTCTTTCTCCTCATTAATAATATTCCACGCTTGTTTTTCTGTTCCGTGGATTGGCCCATAGCTTCTTTAATACAAAGTTTTTTAAATCCTAATGGATAGGACATCCTTCAATAAACTGAACATTCTACAGTGGAATGCACAAAGTTTTAGAAATAAGTTAATTTCGTTTCAACCTCTTTTATCTAAAGAGAAAATCCACATTGCGTGTATAAGTGAAACATGGCTAGCGGACGACAGCTCATTAAACGTAAGTCAATATAATATTTACCGCGCGGATCGCGACGCACAAGGCGGCGGAGTTGCGATTCTCATTCACAGGTCATTGACCTCGCAGCGCCAGCGGATCAGCCTTCCTAACCGGGCTGTTGAGCTCGTGTGTATTAAGATTTTTAATTGTAAACTTATAGATAATATTATTTCTGTTTATTTCCCACAATCTTCGAAACCGACTTTAAATGATTTTAAGCATTTGTTTTCGATATTTAGTAGACGCTCGCTTATTTTAGGAGATTTTAACGGACATCATTTGTCGTGGTCTTCTAAAACAGATAATGTAGGGAGATGGATACAAGATGCGTTAACTGATAGTGAATATGTAATTTTAAATGACGGGTGTAATACACGGGTTAAGTTAGTCGATGGGAGATTACAAAAAACATCTCCAGACTTATCGTTAGCCACCTCTGATATTGCTTCACATTTCAATTGGTCAGTTTTACAAGAAAATTTGGGAAGTGATCATTTGATAATTAAATTGAGCGCTGGTTTTGATTCACCTATTACACGCACGGTTAGGAGAAACTATAAAAAAGCGGATTGGAATAGTTATAACTCATGTCTTAGTAACATATTTGACGGTGTAGTTATACCTGATGATAATCAAAAATGCTATGATATGTTTTTAGATTATATTAATTTAGCAGCCGATATTCACATACCTTTAATTAAAATTAGTAATAACATTGAGTCAAAATTTAAACCTAAACCATATTGGAACATTGAGATATCAAAAGCAGTAGCTTCACGGCGCTTGGCTTTGGCACAATTTAGAAAAAACCCTATTCCACGTAATTTATCCATTTTAAATGAAAAAATCTCAGCTGCTGAAAAATTAATAAGGGACGCGAGAGATAAATTTTGGCATGATTATTGTTCGTCTGTGAACGAAAAAACATCTTCATCTGAAATGTGGCAGCGTATGAGATGGGTGAAAGGTCATAGGTACAGTCAACAGCATATTAGTGAGACTCAAGCGTCACAGCTGTTAGATTCACTAGCTCCCGATTATGTCACGCCAAGCCATCCAGTAGTTCAACAATATTATTCACAGTTAGATGTAAATATCTCCCTCCAGGAGCTAGACGCATGTATCAAACCTAAGGATACATCTCCTGGTTGCGATGATGTAACGTACTCTATGATAAAACACCTCCCGAGAAACGGCAGGTGTTATCTTTTATCGCTATATAATAGGATACTATCGACGGGTTTCGTTCCTGCTCAGTGGCGATCGGTAAAAATTGTACCTATAGTTAAGCCTGGCCGTGACCCAAATGAAGTCACTTCTTTACGACCCATATCTTTAATTTCGTGTATATGTAAAATCTTTCATTAAATTTTTGCGTCCAGAACATGCAATATCCATTTAAGTTTGGTGGTACATTATTAATATTTGTCCAACATTCTGTAAGCACAAAGATGTCAACCAATATATCAAGATGTGATACAGAAGCAACGAATTTATCAAAATTAAAGTTAATGCTCCTAATATTAACTGTATAAATATTAAGTGTATTACTGTTATTCGAGTCCTTTGAGTGTAGCGTTGATTTACACTCACGAACACTATTCAGTAGGTGACAATGAACAGAATCTGTTAGGTCAACTTCCGATATTATAAATGTATTATCATCCATTTAGGTCAACAAAAGTAATAGTGAACGTTTGGAGTGCAAGCAGCCATACATGAAGCTTGTATGCCCGTGTACTGTTAGTGCCGTCATAGTTACTTTTATATAAATAGAAAAAATAACTGACATGTTGAAACGCCAATAAAAACATAGTTGTAAGCATTTCTACGTGTAATTGTACAAAAAGTAGCAATATGAGTACTAAAAATGTTGTGTAAGGTGTTTGAATGTTTTGTTCAATGTGTAAGTATGTTTTGGTGTGTATGTGCAGTGTGTGTGACATGTAGGTGTATTTGATAATGATACATCCATGATAATATTCCGTTAGGTAAATTATTAAAATTAACATATATATTACTATACAGATTACAAATAATATATACATATCTAGTCATTTAGATTTTAGGTTATTTATATCTTCTTCGCTGTTTATTTTAACGAGTGGTGCTCCATCTGATTTCCTCATATAAATCTTGCCATGTGTTGCCCAACAATATTTAAAACCGTTTTCTTTTCCAAATTCTCTTGCCAAGAAGAAAAGTTTCTTCGCCTGTATAGTGAGACTTTCCGAAATAAATATTGGTTTGGTCGGTCCTGCCAACTTGAGATTGCTCGTACTGAACTTGCACGTTGGGTATTTTTTATTGTATGTTTTTACTGAGCTAATTATTTTATCTCTTAACCCAACAGAACTTAACTCCGCTATAATTGGCTGGTTTTTTTCATTTATCGAGTTTACTCGGTAAACATCGCGGACATCTGAGGCTTGAATGGGAACGTTTAGGGCCGCGCCAATATTATTTAGTGTAGTTAATAAGTCGTCTTTTGTTTCACCTTCTTTTTTTGGAGCGTTTCGCACCTCAAAACTAGAACTACGCGCGTGACGCTCCATATATTCAATCCTGTTTTCTAGTAAACGAATATACTTCGTGCTATCTGATTTTTCCTGCTCTAATTTGGTAACTCTCAAGGACATTTCGTCGTACTTTTGGGCTAGGAAATCAATCGAGTTAGCGATGTTGTTATTTTCTTGCGTATTCGTTTCTATACCTTTTTGTACTAAAGTCATTAATGCCTCAAATTTTTTGTTTTGCTCCTCTTGTAAGTTCTGTAATTTTTTGTCATGTGTATTTTGCATATCTGATATCATATTTAACATTTCTTCTCGTGTAAACTCTTCTCTTTTACGCTTAAGCGATAAATTAATATTACTGTCACTAGCGGCATGTTCTTTCGATAATACATCCGAAATGTCAGGCGCAGACGCGGATGATGAATAGTTCATATTGCGCAATGGAGTTGAAGGCGGAGTACGCTTGAGTGATGTCATCACGTGTGAAAGTAGCGGCAGGTAGGCAGTCGAGTGAATGCAGTAGCAGGCGTCGCGCCACAGAATAGTATGTAGATACTGTAGCCGAGGTTCGCTTCGCGCGCTCACAGCGTAGCTCGTCTTTCAGGTTACAATTTGCACGTGGCTGAGTTGTTCGCTCGATCATAACAAACCAGATGCAAATAATATGAGTTATAATGTTTTATTCGGCACTCACCGATAGCCAAACTGCAGGTGTTTCCAATACAGTGATCCTCCAGACTTGATAACAGTGCGATATGTGATAAAGATCCGAATTTGAATTAAATGTGTGTTGATCCTATGAAACACGTCTGCTCTGCGCAGTATCCGCGGGGAGAAGGAACTGTGCCTAGGCTGTGTATGACTAAGAAACTACCCACTATAATGGGAGAGAAACTGTTCAATAAACTCCCCGCACACATTCAGTCTTTGAATAATGATCAGCAATTTTGCAATAGCGTCAAACAATTATTGTTAGATCAGACACTATACAGTTTTTAAGAATACTTTGAAAATGACTACAGTCAACTACCAATTGATTCTAATCTTGCTTAGAAATTATGTAATTAACTACTGAGTAAGGAGTGTGATGCCAAATTGTCATTTTAGCCCCTATACAGCTAAAGTGACAGTACCAAGATTTATTTAAGTTGACATATTGTATGATTACATACCTATTATTATGTTTGACATGATTTTAATAACAAAAATTTTCATTGTTTTATTAATAAAACTAGACATATGTAACTTCTAAAATTTTATAAAAGCCTAATGTTATAAATTCAATTTGACGAGATACTGTAATTTGTGTAGCATATTCTGTGATATTAGTACATAAACCTATGTATGTTACAATTTTACATTATCAATAAAGATTCTTTATCTTTTTATCTTTATCTTTTATAGCCTTTCTGATCTAATTCTCTTTAAGTACAAATGATGTATACTAGTCTAAGGATTTTTGTGTAAATAAAGTAAATATTATATTATTATTATATTATATTATACTATAGAGCCAGTACCAAGTATCGCAAAGGAAATAAACCCACAAATAATTACAGAAGATTTTAAAAATCTCATAAATGAAAAGAAGAATTAAAGAAACTTTCAAACAGGACAAAAGAACAAAGAAATAGACTGAAATACATACATAAAAAAATCGTGAAATTAATAAAAACAAATCAGAAGAATTTGAAAATGCAGAGCATGGAAAATGAACTTGAAAAACGTAGCTCAATAAAACGAACTAGAAAAGTATTTGACTCTACCAAACAATGGATTCAAGGAATTGATAACTCTGAGGGACAAACAATTACAGGCAGAAATGATATTCTAAAAACGGCGACACAGTTTTATTCAACTCTATACTCGAGCATGGAGTCAGCAGAACCACTATCAACACATCCAAAAACGACAAAAAATATCCCAGATCTATTAAAACATGAAGTAGAACGCGGAATAAGCAGCTTGAAGAAAAATAAAGCTCCGGGAGAAGATGGTGTCTCGTCGGATACTTTAATAGCAATGCTAGAGCCACTGACAACCCAGCTGACAATACTTTTCAATAAAATAATAGAACAAGAAGAAATTCCTAGAGACTGGCACCACTCTATAATAACTCTGCTCTACAAAAAAGGCAATCCGAACTTGATGGACAACTATCGACCAATTAGCTTACTTCCGACTCTATACAAACTATTTTCTTCAATCATTCTCTTTCGGCTAACCAAAGCCTTGGACGAGCAGCAGCCTCGGGAACAAGCTGGGTTTCGGAAGGGGTTCTCTACAGTTGACCATATATTCACGCTCACACAGTGCATCGAACGTTGCGTCGAATACAACAAAACACTCTACCTGGCATACGTAGACTACACTAAAGCCTTTGATTCGTTATCCCACAAATAACTGTGGGAGAGTTTAGAAGAACAGGGTATAGAAGAAAAGTATATCACAATCCTAAAAGTTATTTACAGTAACACAAAAGCTAAAATAAAAACTGAAAAGATCGGTCCATCTGAAGCGATTGGGCATTACCTATACCTAGTTAAAAAAATGAAAATAGAAATAGCCCGAAACAATACCGTAATTTTACAATACTAGGCCTATTTCTATATAAATTAACATAAAATTAAATTTTAATAGGAGATATCTAATCCACTGATAGTTGAGACATGCTCTTCCATTCATAACTAGAACACTAACGACAATACAAAATGACATATATACATATATATTTATATATACACACACTTTTGCATTATCTCCAGTCACACTACACAACAACAAAAACAATCATCCCATACGAACACAACACACATCAAACAAGTAGTACGGGCACTTTGTGGACTTTCCTATGACAACACTGAGTTCGGCCAAAATGTTTGTTTCCATAGCCATGACTTGACATTAACAGTGTTTTACTTTTCTTTGAAATCTGTTTATGTATCAAATTTTTATTCAAAACCTTTTCAAAACCTAGAAAATAAGTTTAATTTTTAGAGTATTTTAGTGGTTACTAGTGCAATTGGGCTGTACGACACAGGCAAGCCTAGTGTACAGCCCAGCGCACACCTCCACCAATATTGGATACTAAGGTACTGATATAGAATCATATCTCTTGTGTACTTTATAAATGTACTGATTTTAAATTAAGGAATATAACTAAAACTAGAAAATACTTTTGCAAAATGTATTTTAAAAGGCCATTCCTTGCCTGATACCAGTGTATTGTAGAAATTCAAACAACCATGGAATTTTAAAATCAAGCAACTCTTACCCTATTCATATCTGAGATTGACTATGTTTAACATTACCTACACACATAGAAGTTTCTACTGTTCCTGAATATTTTGGCGTGGCATATAAGTAATGAATATTGCTATAAGTTATTTATCAAGTGCTTAAGTGTTTTTAATTTAAACTTTTCATTGGAAAATGATCAAAAATCATCACTACCGGATTGGAACCTGAATTTCTGTAAACTGTACATTTATTTATAATTTATAATTTTGTATTTTTGTAAACTGTACATTTATTTATAAATAACATAGCCTGCCCTCCACAACACAGGTTATCCTAGTGTGGAGTGCAGTGAACATATTGTTATAGTTCATAAGTGTTTGACTCAAAATAAATTATTATTATTATTATTATTATCTTTCAACGTAAAGCGCGGAGTAAAACAAGGCGATCCAGTATCGCCAAAGCTTTTTACGGCAATTCTAGAGTCCATGTTTCGAAATCTGGAATGGTCAAGTTACGGATTAAATATAAACGGAGAGCGGCTGACGCACCTCCGTTTCGCGGACGATATTGTGATCATAGCCGAAACGCACTGCGATCTACAAAACATGCTCGACTCTCTCGACACAGAAAGCCGAAAAATAGGTCTTTGTATGAACTTTACCAAGACTAAGGTGATGACAAATGGGATTCAAAGACCTATTTCAGTTGGCGGCGTAAACATAGAATATGTCAACGAATACATATACCTTGGCCAGCAGATAACTTTTACCGACTCTACCACCAAAGAAATCGATCGCAGAATCGCCATTGCCTGGAAAAAGTATTGGGCAAACAAGGACGTGTCTAAAAGCAAACTGCCAATATATTTAAAGAAAAAACTAATGGACAACACGATCCTGCCGTCGCTCTTATACGGTTGTCAAACTTGGGCGTTAAACAAAAAGCTCATACAGAAAATCACCACTTTTCAGCGAGCTGCGGAGCGATCGATGCTGGGTCTAAAACTTATGGATAAGATTAAAAACGTAGATATCAGAAAAAAAAAAGGTTCTAGACGCATCGATGCTCTGCAAATTAAAATGGAAATGGGCAGGTCACATTGCCCGAGCGACTGATGGCCGGTGGAGCGAACGCATCCTCCACTGGCACCCCCGAGATACGACCCGCAGCAGAGGACGGCCCCGCTCCAGATGGAGCGACGACATCAAACAGGTGGCAGGCGCTATCTGGACACGAGCGGCACAACACCGAGCGAGATGGCAATACGAGGAGGAGGCCTATACCCGTGTTTGGGTGCCTAGTTAATATATTATTTTTAATTATTAGAATTGTGTAAACCTACTAAACAACAGGCAAATAAAGGGTTTTTTTTTTTTTAGAGCCAGTTTCGTCCAACTTCTGGTTATAGGCCCCTCTGTTTGTAGGTAGGTATGTCATGAGCTTTCAGGTTCGTCCAGGATTGACTTATGACCAATTTTATGTCGTCGCCTCATCTTGCAGCCGAACGTCATACATTGTTACAAGTACTTACATTTTGTATGAGCCACTAATGACCAAGATGTAGGATTTACATTAACAACCACACAGAAAGAGATAAATAGATATAATAAAACTAGTAAACACGTAAATCGTAAAAATATGCCGCCGTAACGGCTGTGGGTTAAATAGTTGTCGGCTAAAATGACAAGTATACCAAGATTATAATGCTTTGTAATAAGCCATGTCAGAAGCTTGATAAACTCTCGAGACCAGAGTTGGCCACTCTCATTCGATGAGAAGATAATGTCTTGGACAACGCCCGAGATAACGAATATAATAAATAAGAGAAAAGATGAAGGAGTTTAAATTGATATTACTTACTTTTATTATCCCACAGAGCTCGAGGCAACTTCTACCTAACAACGAACTCCAGCCCGAAATACGGCAAGGGTGTGGAAGGGCTGCAGCCAGACCCCCTCCAAGCGATCAGGCAGCGCCGCAACTCCACCCTTACCAGGATACTTACTGGATACTCACCTACCTCAGGTGATCACGGAGACCACTGGGAGCGCCCAGAGAAGTGGCACACACAGTTTTAGACTTTTGTTTGGATTATAGTTGAATAAGTCTAGCTAATTACAAGTGTCTGTTACGTTGTTTGAATTTGTATTGGTTTCCTTGCGGTGCTTTATTACGATATAAATTAAGAGTTTATCTAATTACATTTAAAATTTGTATTTAAGTAGCTATAAGACTCAGGTTTATTTGAGTATTTTCAAAAATCTGGGCTCATTGGCTGCTTGTTTTAAAATTTAGTCAAGAACAACATACGTACAGACAAAATTAATTGTTCAACATTGTTATAACCTAATATAATAGATTTAAAAATGAATCCTTTTAAATATACTTGAAATCTAGATCTTATTTATAATTCTTAAGGATTTTTGTAACAACTTTCCTTCCAACATGTCATTATATAGGTAGTTTTCAGGGCTTAAGAGGGGGCCTAATGCCAGCAAAACGCAAAACAGAGGTATTTTCGATGCCGCTCTTTGATGATAAGAAACATAAAAATTGCAACGAAAAAAATATTGGGATAAGGGTTTAATGCTAAAGAAGTGGAATAGTCGTATAGAATTTTGAAAATAGGTCGGAGCTTTCCACAAAAAAAAACTACAAATGCCAAAGAAAATATCTATTTTTATTCATTTACTCGAAATTATCAGCGATGACCCCGCATTATTTTTTATGTAATTAATTACTCAAAAGTTGTACATCAAATTAAAAAAGTAACTGATGAGTCCACTAAAACATAATTGTAGCTATTTTATACATAAAAAATAATGCGGGGTCATCGCTGATAATTTCGAGTAAATGAATAAAAATAGATTTTTTCTTTGGCATTTGTGTTTTTTTTTTGGGGAAAGCTCCGACCTATTTTCAAAATTCTATACGACTATTCCACTTCGTTGGAATTAAACCCATATCCCTATATTTTTTTCGTTGCAATTTTTATGTTTCTTAGCATCAAAGAGCGGCATCGAAAATACCTCTGTTTGCGTTTTGCTGGCATTAGGCCCCCTCTTAAGTTTTTGTCTAAATGTAAATAATCTAATGTTTTGTAAAAATATTATATTATAATATAATGGCTATGTACCTAGAGAGTAAGGTGTAATAAAATCCAAAGCTTTTTTTAAATGTGTATTGTGATAATTGTAAAGAGTATGCTCTCTTGACATAAAACCTCTATCATTATATATTTGTCAGAGTGTTTTATGAAGAAAGCTTTGTCACTTGTCTTGTTACATTGTCTTGTGAAAAATGCTAATTTTTTAATAAAAATACATATTATTTAAAGAAACCAGTCTTTATAAACTTAATATGGTAGCAGAGCGTTAAATAAACAATGTCACACATCAAAATCGAACCGTTGACGAAGGAAAATTACGATACCTGGGTGATACAGGCAGAGGCCCTGTTAATCAAACAAAAGCTATGGAAGTACATAGAAGACAAGGCGGAAGATAAAGATGGCGATCAGATGGCGAGATCCGAATTAATATTATTAATTTCGCCATCAGAATTAAACCAAGTTAAAAAATGTATAACGGCGAAGGAGTTGTGGGATAAACTAAAAAACATATATGCAAGTAGGGGACCAGCCCGAAAAGCTTATTTGCTGAAACAACTTATCCTGTTAAAACTGGAACATACAGATGTACGAAGCCATATAAACAAATTTATGAGCATCATTGATAAGTTGACTGATATGGACATCATAATAAACGCAGATCTTTTGACGATTATGATGTTATACAGTCTTTCAGAAGAATATGACAATTTTCGTGTAGCGATCGAAACTCGTGATGAACTTCCGACACCAGATCAACTGGTGACAAAAATAATAGAAGAGTTTGAGGCAAGGCACCACACCATAAAACATAACAAGGTTTCATGTGAATCTGGATTAGTCGAAGAAGCTTTATATGCATGCCAAGTTTGCAAGCGTAAAGGAAACATATTCAAGAAGAAAACCCATAAGATATGTAGTGACTGCTGGAAAACTAAAACAAAAAATGACAATGAATGCTATACAAACAATTTGATGGTTAATTGTTTACTTGCAAAATGCAAAGACCCTGAGAATCATAAAAATAAACATGATTGGGCATTGGATAGCGGGTGCTCGTCGCACATGTCTGGGGAGCGAGATCTATTCAGCGCACTAAATATTCAAGGGACAGGCAAACTAAAGTTTGCGACTGATTATACGACACAGGTAGCTGGAAAAGGGACAGTTTCATTTGTCACCACTATCAATGAAAATAATGCTAAAGCTCTTTCCCATCTTAAAAATACCTTGTTTGTACCAGACTTACGGACAAATCTGATGTCAGTGGGTAAGATTACTGACGCTGATTGCACAGTTTTATTTCTCAAAAATAAAGCAATAGTCAGAAACAAGAAAGGCAAGACTATTTTGTGTGCACACAAACATGAAGACGGTTTATATTATATTAGACCAGAAAGATACGAGCAAGTACATATGGCTACTGAAAAACAAGATGATACTGTCAATAAAAAGACAATACAGCCATCAGACATTCCTTGTGAGAATAATAAAAAAAAACTTTTGGTTCTAATCAAACTGAACAAGTATCTACAAATCCAACCAATGCGAAGCGAATCAATTCTTTCAAAAATGCAGCTTCAATAAAGCCAACTTCTACACCTAAAAACAAAGATCTTGCGAAACTCGCTTCTACAAGTAGAAATGCAAGTAAAGATGGAAACATACAGAAATGGCACAGTAAACTTGGTCATATGAATGAAAAACATATGAAGATTGCTTTAAAAGAGGAAAGCTTAATTGGTCTTGATTTTGACTTCTCTGAGAGGCTAAAAGACTGTGATGCTTGCAACAAAGCCAAAATTCATCGAGTACCAACCGTTTCTGATAATACAGAATCAAGAACCTTGACGCCCTTAGAAATTATACACAGTGATGTTTGTGGGCCTATAAAGGACTCTGTTGGAGGTAACAGATATTTTGTTACTTTTATTGACGACTTCACTAGATACTCAAGGTAATACATGCTTAAACAAAAAAATGAAGTTTTCGAAAAATTTAAAGAGTACAAGGAAATGGCAGAAACATACACTGGACACAAAATAAAATTTCTACAAACAGATAATGGTACAGAGTATGTAAATAAAGAATTTGGTGACTACCTGAAGTGCCATGGAATACAACGGAGATTAACTGCACCATACACTCCTAACCAAAATGGTGTTGCCGAAAGGAAAAATAGAACACTTGTTGAGAAAGCAAGAACGATGCTGATTGCGGCAAATGCACCCTTGAAACTATGGGGTGAGGCCATTTTTACTGCTAACTATTTAGCTAACAGGAGCATCAATAGCGCAATCAAGAATGAAACCCCGTTTTATCGGTGGGCGAACCGCAGACCCTGTATCAATCACTTATACGAATTGGGCAACAAAGCATATGTTTTAATAAAAGGTGCCAAAGAAAAAGATCATAAATTTAAGCCCAAAGCTTTTGTCGGAGTCTTTGCAGGTTATTCTGAAACTTCAAAAGCCTTCAGAATATATTTGCCCCACAAGAACTCCACAATTGTGGCTAAAGATGTTCGAGTAACTTCATCGATGTACTATGAAGACAAACAAAATGCTGAAGAACCATTTTCTGGATCGTTTGAAAATGATGGGCCCAGCATGACTGAACTACAATACGACCAGGATATGAGTTCTGATGAAAATAACGGTGATAATGTTATTGAAACACAGGAACAAACATCGTCAGACTCTACGGAAGATTCAGATGCTCAAACACAGCATACTTCTGCAGATCTCAATGAAAGAGTTGAACCGGTAAACAATGAAAGCGACTATGAATCTCTTTCAGGTGACGATAATGAACCCACGTTAAACACAGAGCCACAAACCCGGTCTCTAAGAGACAGGTCAAATATTACTGCTCCTAGACGTTTCGATGACTATGTGTTGGCAGTAGCGGAAGAAATTGAAAATCTGCACAAGCCTAGCGAACCGACTACTTTCAAAGACGCAATGCAGTCCACCGAGAAAGAAAAGTGGCATGAGGCCATGCAAATTGAATTAACTTCCTTGACGGAAAATGACACCTGGACTTTGGAGAACCTACCTAAAGGACGAAAGGCTCTACCTTGTAAGTGGGTATATAAAATTAAAATGAATCCTAGATATGAATACCACAAACGCACTAAGCACATCAAGACCAAACATTTATTTGTTAGAGAGTGCATTACTAATGGACACCTAAGAGTAGGCAAAGTACAGGCCGAACTCCAATTGGCGGATATGCTGACTAAGCCTCTTTATGGTCCTAGGCTACTAGAACTCAGCAAGCTGGCTGGACTAAAGAATTTACACCAAAGTTAAATTCTTATTTAAAGTAGGGAGGATGTAAAGAGTATGCTCTCTTGACATAAAACCTCTATCATTATATATTTGTCAGAGTGTTTTATGAAGAAAGCTTTGTCACTTGTCTTGTTACATTGTCTTGTGAAAAATGCTAATTTTTTAATAAAATTACATATTATTTAAAGAAACCAGTCTTTATAAACTTAATAATAATATACGTATGTCTTATATTTAAACTAAATGTAAATAAGGATGTATTTTAACAATACTTAAATAAAGTTATTTGGTGTTTTACTGTTACTAAACATTGTAATACATAAATACTTATTTTTTTCTTTAGCTAAATAATATCAAAAAACTATAAGTTTCAAATAAATAAATAAAATATATAGTGTTCACTATTGTTTGTGAATGTACTACATTATTTAAAAATAACAAGATCATTCACAGTGAGATTGAACAAGTGAGTAAAATTATGATTTACATTAGTATAATAATGCATTCATTGCTTTGTATACATGTGTAATATGGCATGCCTTACATTTTACACAATTTCATTTTATTTTTGAAAGCATTTTTCCACTTCATGTTACATCAAGCAAGTCAACAACTATCACTAATCACATAATTTAGTATACTATTTACAAAACTGTATTATGTATAAAAGTACAAAATATATTCTGCTTCGATTTCATCTTACAATAAGATCACAGTAGACCACAACTTTCCGACCAACCAGCATTTAGATCTATCACGCAAAGGTCAACCAATAAACCAACACAACTCATACAAGTAAGTAAGTACCTACCTCAGACTATTAAGTCTGTAATTTTGTCCGGCTGTTCGTCATAGTACTACAGTTGCGCCATGTTTAGAGGCCCTTACGGTGGTTTGAAATAGATCACAATTTTGCAAGCAACCAGCATTAATATCTCCTCCTTCTTGCGTCGTATTCATTACTGAGGGTCGTGAATCCCCCACGGCATATTAGTCTTTCCTTCATAATGTTCTTCCATCTGCACCTGTACTTATTCCTTCATTCAGATCTATCACACGGCAATGGCGAATGGCAAACCAATACGCGACGTCGTTAACATGCAAGTACCTCAGTAAGACTTTTAAATTTTAGATCCCGTCATAGCACGGTCGTTAAGTCATATTAGAAGCCCTTAGGGTTTGGAGACTGCCACCAGAATTCGCTCTCATACGGACTAACTTTTAGTCTGTGTTAAGCAGGCGCAACTCCTGGCTGTTCAAAGTACAGTCATTAAGCCATGTTATAGGCCCGAAAACTCTGCCACCAGGGGCTACTCATACGAATTTACTTTGGGTCCGTGCTAAGTGGGCGCAGTGTTGTAGTACCGCTTCATAGTGTCGTCGATGTCTGCGACGGCCGCGCGCACGTCGCGCGACACCGCGCCCACTGATTCGAAAGTGCCTGCCAGCCGCTCTATGGCACGAGCCTAAAATTGAAACAAGAAATATACAATTGACATTCGCAAGATTATAAACGTGTAGTAGAGGTTCAGAGATCAAAACGACGGATATACCTGCCCTGATCATATTGGCTTAAAGCAAACGCAACTATTCATAATATCAGCGTAAATGATGGTTATATAAACCAAAGATGTACCCAAACAAGATTGGTTATTTTACTGTACATAAAAGTGGATTACATCTAAAATACCATAAATAAAAATAAACAGGACATCTAGCCCCATACTAAGCTTACGCTTGAAAGTTTGCTCCTTATTTATGCTCAAGCAGCAGAATAATTTTACATCAATTTTAGAATGAAGTTGGATTAGAAAAAAAATGACTACAGGCTGATTAAAGCAGGGGCAGGGGCAGCAATACTCTGAATTTTTGTAACAACTTACACCAACCAGTAAGGGTTTTTACATCTAAGTTGCTGTATATTTTAAGTATTTATTTATCTAACTACAATCCAGGGGCCTTCAAAGCTAGAGTTCATAGGTATCTTATAGGTAAGCGTGCTACACCTTAGGCTGCAGCAATGTTTAACATCAGGCAGGCTGTAGTCAACCTATGCCACATAAAAAAAAAACCTGTATCTCAGATGCTTCAGCGAGCCGCTCCATGGCCTGGGCGTTGAGCTGCGAGGCCTGCGCCAGCTGAGAGACGGCACTCGCTTGCTCACTCATCACTTTCACCTGCAGCAAGGAAACAGTACATGTATAGCCTGTATGTTGTTTTAAACTTGGTAGGAAAGTATCTAAATACAATTACATGAAAATAAGAACTTTAGTCTGTTGGAAAAACTTTGGATATTCCACAGTTCTGCAGTGCTGCCGCAGTCCCAGAACGCATGTTCTGAAAGATGGATGTCATTACACCTGAAACGCGTAAACAACATACGCGAATTACACGTGAGTGAAAACCATTTAGTGAACATATTGATAAAATGTCTCACGAAAGTTTTAATATTAAAATAACATAATTAATAAATTATATTCTTACAAGTTTCTCCATAACAGCCATCTGCCGTTCCTCCGGGTCGGCAGGTTCTACCACCGCTGTGTCCTCAAACAGCGTAGGATCCTCCACCTGCTCAGCTGGCTCTTCAAAGTAGCTCTCGTTCAAGAAGTGGGTCTCCTGTTTTACTGGCTCTCGGTTTTCTCGAGATTCATTCTCTGAAATGATACAATTCTTGATTAGATACTACCATTAAAGGAATTAACAAATCAATGGAAGGTATATTAATGTAGAGTCAAAAAGATTACTGTTTTTTTATCAATGTGTCAATCACCTTATTAGAGAGTTTAATGTGTATGTAGTGAGCAATATTTCGTAGAGTAATAATGAACTGTTTTATTACAGACTAGTAGACACACGTGGCTTTGCTAGCATTATTTTGAGATACATAGTAACCTAAGTATGACACTTCTAAGACCTCATACTATCTAAATACCAAAAATCATGATGATACATTCAGCAGTTTTTGCATTATGTGTGTTTAAATAAACAGACAAAAATTCTAAAAACTGCTGAAACATGTTCTGTTATGGATTTAAGAATACCCAAACTTTTTATTCTCTAATATCTACTATGTTCAGATTTTTGACCCTCTTCAGCTTTATAGAGAGAAAATACAGAAAATATACTCACTATCTGTATCATTAGCAAGAAAAAGATCCCATATTTTTTTCTCAATGTTAGAACACAAATTATTTGCATCTCCACCACTGCTCACTACTTTTGAACGAACTGTTGACTTCTTATCTGCCCAAAACTGAAAGAAAATAAATATCTGCAATTTATTTTGATTTTTTTTCATATGTTCTCACAAATAGATACTTACAATTATAGTCAAGTTCCATATATATATTAAAAAATTTACCTAGTTAGTACAAAATTACAGATATAATTAAATAATGATGGTAATATATTAATATGTGACCTAAATATAATAATATATTAAATATATAACATATATTAGGATATTACAGGCTGCAATGCTGCATACAGAGACACATGTAACTATATACTATGTTACAAAGATTTACTTGTGTCCAGCAAAAGAAGAGATAAGGCAGTTAATGAAGGCCTACCTTCATCCAGCTCTTCATAGGTCGAGTGGGTCCCGTGATGTTGTTCACAATCCTGGTGAGCTTGAACCAGAGCTTCTTGCTCTCCTCCCGCCCCTCCATGCCTCTCATCTGCCCCAGCCCCAGCGCTGGGTGCTGCTCCATGAAGTTCACTATAGCTACCACTTGCTCGAAGCTTGGCCGTGACTGCAATTTACAGATAGGTAACTTTGTTTGTTTATGTCAAATTTAAATAGGTATCAATTTTGTAAGTTCTACTGTTATTTTGTTCAGTATTATTTTCTTACTACAAATATTTGTATGTTTAGCCTAGTAAACAAAAAACTTCACTAATAATCACTTTATCTTATCTTTAATATATTTACATCTTCACTTTATCTAATATTGTATGATTCTATGAATAAAATGTGATAAGTAATATTAGTTTAGTAAACAATACAACTTTTGGACTGCAGTGCGAAACGACTGAAGAGTGTGAATCGAGATTCTCGAAATCTCGATTGTTTCAAGACAGAGATGAAAGAATGCATCGATTTTTTATCGCAACAGATTTTCGATGTTTATCTATGAAGATATATAACTTACAGCAATTGCACGATCCATTTTTGAGAGATAGTATTGTCCAAATGTTATATGAAATTATTCTGGGTTCAGAATTCAGATCTTTAGCCACGTAAACATTGGTTTTCATCTCAAACTCATTTTATAAATCGCGAATGCGAAATAAATTCGCGTATCCAAAGTTGTTTTTTTTTTTATGGCTTTTGCGAATATATGAGTTCGCAATTCTGCCAATGTCAAGTGGGAAGATAGGCCATCAAACATCCCTTGTACATTCCAAATTTGTAAATATCTTATGTAAATATATTAAAAACAATAAAAAAAAATTATAAGAAACATTAATTTAATTTAATTAACATGTTCCTATATATATGCATCTATGTTTGTGTTTGTTCTTGTGTTAATTCTGTATATATTATGTCTGTAGATTGTTTAACTATCGCTGTTACAGAAAACAAAAAAGGGGGAAAAAAACACTCAACTGTGCAATTTAAAAAGGGGGTGGGGGGTGGGGGGAGAACCCCCCCTGTGAAGAGGAAGTTGCGGAAACCACCACTTCTTGAGATATGATTTTTTAAAGTTTCTAACCTAAAAAAAAATATATCGATTTTTACCTTTAATTGCGGGGAAAGGGGTGGGAGAAGGAAAGGAACCACCCCCAAAGGGGGGGGGCAGATCACCCCCCCTTTTTGAGATATGACATTTAAAAATCTAATTCATGTTCTAACCTAACCTAGTGGACTCTGTCATAGAATTCGTGTGCTGGCCATTCATGTTCTAACCTAACCTAACCTAGTGGACTCTGTCACAGAATTCGTGTGTTGGCCATTCATGTTCTAACCTTTTTTTTTTTTTTTTTTTTTTTTTTGTCGCTGGGAAAAATGCGTTACGCATCCCCCCCTTGGGGGATTGGGGGGGTATGTGGGACTCCCCGGACCAGAGAGGACCGGTATACCCACTAAACAACCCAGCGGCACTCCGGCATCGCCTATGTGGAAGGGGACTGGGAGACCGGCAAAGCCTTAACGTCCAGCCCCCCGCCGACGACCGCCCGCCTTTACAGCGGGGCCTGCACGCCCCTCCCTGCCGGGGGGGGTGGCCGGGTAAGACCGGGAGTGCTCGGCCATTTCCGCCCGGCGGGGTGGTGAATATGTGCAATGCGGGAGAAGGCGCCCCCGCGCCTGTCACCCGCTATTCACCACCACGGGGCAGACGACTATAATCGCCGTCGTCTCCTGCCCCTTCTCCGCCTGCGCAGCGGCGCCGCAAGAGGGTCTTCCTCCCGCGCGCGCTCCGCCGCCTCCTTTTGGGACATCACGTCCTCACAGAAGGAGGCGACCGCTGCCCATGCCCCCTCGCTTCCCAGCATGGAGTTGACCAAGCTGGGAAGCGAGAGGTCCGGTCCGACCACCGCTACCAAGCCGCGGCGCGGCTCGGACCACGACGGGCACAGCTCGAGGGTGTGCTGCGCCGTGTCCTCCGCCGCACCACAGTCGTGGCACGACGGGTCCTCTTCCCTCCCGATTCGGTGCAGGTACGATCCGAAGCATCCATGCCCGGACAATACCTGCACCAGACGGAACGAGAGGAAGCCGTGGGGCCGCTCGAGCCAATCTCGCAGGACTGGCCCGAGCGCGTCCAGCGTCCGCCGGCCGAAAACGGCAGAGGCGAGGTCCTCCGTCCAGTGTTGGACGATCGCGTCCCTCACCTGCTGTCGGACGGCCTCCCGCTCTTCCGGGGCGGGGCGCTCCCCGAGTGCCCTTTGCCCCGCTGTCCACTCGTATACTCTGGCGAACACCCACGCCTCTAGCTCCCAAGGAGGGGTGCCCGCCAGAGCACAGGCCGCCGCGAAGCTTACCGAGCGGTAGGCCCTCGTCACCCGCTGCGCGATGGCCCTTTGGGGCCTGCGGATCGCGGCGGCGTTCTCTCTCCTTTGGAGGGAGTCCGCCCAGATGGGAGCCCCGTAGAGGGCCATGCTCTTGAGGATGCCGGCATACAACCGCCGGCATCGCGCTTTGGGCCCCCCCAGGTTGGGGAGGAGCCACGACAGCGCGCCCGCGACCTTCAGTAGGCGCTTCGACAGCTCGCTGAAGTGCGGGCCGAAGCGCCACCTGCTGTCGAGCACTAGGCCCAGATATTTCATCTGGGTCTTGAGCTCGACCCTGACGCCCTCCACGACGATGTGGGCGTCGGTGGGGATGCGCTGCCGAGGCCCGTGGAAGAACACGGCCTCGGTCTTGTGCAGCGCCACCCCCAAACCAAGCCGGCGAATCCTTCCCGCGACCAAGGATCCGCCAGCAGAGGCCAGGCTCGCCGCCTCCCTGAAGGTCCTCCCCCGGGATTCATGTTCGAACCTAACCTAACCTAGTGGACTCTGTCACAGAATTCGTGTGTTGGCCATTCATGTTCTAACCTAACCTAACCTAGTGGACTCTGTCACAGAATTCGTGTGTTGGCCATTCATGTTCTAACCTAACCTAACCTAGTGGACTCTGTCACAGAATTCGTGTGCTGGCCATTCATGTTCTAACCTAACCTAGTGGACTCTGTCACAGAATTATATTTTTTGGTAACATATAATTCAAATAACTAACACAGTTAGGATAAATTTATATTATAAACTTAATTAACAGAGTTCGGATGAAACTAATTTACATATACTAACTTATTCTATAAACTTAATTACCTATACTAACTTACACTAAAAAAAAAAAATTCCTTTTAATTTTTAACCTTATATACATATGCAATTATTTTTAAGAGCTCCTCAAAAACGAATAGGATTAACGAAACGTATTTACGTTTCGTTAATCCTATTTTTCCCCCTAATATTTTTAGGTATTTTTTTCGCTTCGAAATACTATTTAGACTATACGGTACAATTGTAAGAATTTCGATTTATGTACTTACTTGATCATTTTTGTACAGAATTATGTTTAATTTGAAGCTCTAGGTTTTTATTTCATGTAATGGAAACTCACAAAGCATGTTGTCGTGCTAGTGCTATGAGAAACGGAACGTTTCACGCCATGAAATTACGTGCCGTCTGTCTAATTCTACAGAATAATTATAATATTAAATAACTTGACCGTTATTTAAAACTTAATAAATTGAGAGTGGCAACCGTGTTTTCCGCTTCCTTTTGATAAAAGATAAAAGATAAAAGATAAAAGCTTTATTCACCTTATGACATCACATCATATAGGGCAAGTCAGTTTACATATTTTTCTTAAATACTTAGTAATTTATCACTCTTATTATCTAATTAATTTATTTATATAACTATAAGTTTTTGCATCAAAATTACAATACCAGATAAAATATGATCTCTAATTTAACTAACATGAAGAAATGAAGATTCTACAAGTGGCATAGTCATGAATTCCTTAATAGAATAAAATGGGTTGCTTACAAAGAATTGTTTTTTTCCCTCTCTTTCAATCTTTGTGCACTTTTATCGTTCTGTCTCGCTCGCACACCCCCACCAACAGGCGACCGAACCATGAAGGCGAAGATGGTCCGACCTCTTTTCATTTGCGTCGAGTTTTCCGCTGCGACAAGTCGCTAGTCTTGGAGCAAAAGTGGAATTTTAATTTTTTATCTAAATTCTAAATTTCAATTTGTAAGTGTGCCTTTTCCAATGGAAAGCAGTAAGTTTAATTCCACTTGACTTTATTTTATTGGTAAAGTGATTTTTAACGGTGTTACCGTTCGACTTTACCATTTGACTTGTTTCCTTTTATTATAAATAATTTTATTACCCTCAATTTTCTTGCATGATTTGCTTGACTTTAAATATTGTGTACTTGAAAACTGAATTATACAATTTTTCTTTAATATCTACCCTCAGAATATATTTAATCAATAATTTTTAACGTAATGTTCAAAATTATTTGTGGATTGCATTTCAGTAATTTTAATACTTGTATGTGTATTGTATATGTACCCCGTACATAGGACGTAGCTAATACTGTGTTTTACAAGTAAAATGATATTCACGAGTGATCAAACTAGAATTTCAATTCGATGAATCACGAATATGCGCCGTCGCTGAGGTAAAAAAAAGGGGGGGCGAGTATGCATCATTGTTAAAAACGATCTGCTAGATAACTTCACAAGATATGAACCTCGCAGGTTCACGCAGTATTTTTCTAATGCAGATAAATGATGTTCTAATACAATAGAGTAACCGACATGTCTTTTTTTTACATCTAAATTTAATAGTGTTAATTTACTTTGCTTACAATAAAATAATTTTATTGAGTCCATAATTTAAGAATCTGTGATAGATACGAGTTAAATTTGTAACATTACAAAATACATATATTATGTGATAATATAGCTAAGAACCGTGAATACGGATAAAAATGGAACTTATTTTTTGTTCGATTCTTATGTTCGATTTAATTAATTCTTCGGTAGTATAGTGGTAAGTATCCCCGCCTGTCACGCGGGAGACCGGGGTTCGATTCCCCGCCGGAATTGACGTAGGAGTCTGCGCGTCGCAGACCCGGGAGTAGCGAAACTCGCGCCGTGCGCGGTGGTTGTGTCCGTGACACCCAATACTTCAGAGTCCGTGACTCTGGAAAACACCAGGAATTTATATAGCGGGACATGCGTACATAAAGACATGCTGTGGTCTGTACCCAGCCCTCGCAGGGCTGTGGTCATAACGGCCCCTATACAAAGCTTTCCCAGCCAGGGATCTTGTATAACATATTGTGCTGTGATGCACTGTAAATCTATTCGTAAGCCCTCAGGGGCTCATTATGTAGGACCCTCGCAGGGTACTCTAAAGACATGCTGTGGTCTGTACCCAGCCCTCGCAGGGCTGTGGTCATAACGGCCCCTATACAAAGCTTTCCCAGCCAGGGATCTTGTATAACATATTGTGCTGTGATGCACTGTAAATCTATTCGTAAGCCCTCAGGGGCTCATTATGTAGGACCCTCGCAGGGTACTCTAAAGGCATGCTGTGGTCTGTACCCAGCCCTCGCAGGGCTGTGGTCATAACGGCCCCTATACAAAGCTTTCCCAGCCAGGGATCTTGTATAACATATTGTGCTGTGATGCACTGTAAATCTATTCGTAAGCCCTCAGGGGCTCATTATGTAGGACCCTCGCAGGGTACTCTAAAGACATGCTGTGGTCTGTACTCAGCCCTCGCAGGGCTGTGGTCATAACGGCCCCTATACAAAGCTTTCCCAGCCAGGGATCTTGTATAACATATTGTGCTGTGATGCACTGTAAATCTATTCGTAAGCCCTCAGGGGCTCATTATGTAGGACCCTCGCAGGGTACTCTAAAGGCATGCTGTGGTCTGTACCCAGCCCTCGCAGGGCTGTGGTTATAACGGCCCCTATACAAAGCTTTCCCAGCCAGGGATCTTGTATAACATATTGTGCGGTGATGCACTGTAAAGCTATTCGTAAGCCCTCAGGGGCTCTGTTCGTAAGCCCTCAGGGGCTCTAATCGTAAGCCCTCAGGGGCTCTATTCGTAAGCCTTCAGGGGCTCTATTCGTAAGCCCTCAGGGGCCCTATTCGTAAGCCCTCAGGGGCTCATTATGTAGGACCCTCGCAGGGTACTCTAAAGACATGCTGTGGTCTGTACCCAGCCCTCGCAGGGCTGTGGTCATAACGGCCCTATACAAAGCTTTCCCACGCAGGGATCTTGTGTAACACATTGTGCTGTGATGCACTGTAAATCTATTCGTAAGCCCTCACAAAGGGAGGCTCATTATGTAGAACCCTCGCAGGGTACGTAGCCTCTAACAAAGACAAGCTAATCATACCGGACCCTCGTAGGGTGTTTTGAAGACATGCTGTGGTCTGGACCAAGCCCTCGCAGAGCTGTGGTCATAACGACCCCTATGCAGAGCCATCCCTCGCAGGGATCTGGTAACAACTCAAAGTTATTCGCATTTCTAATCATATCTATTATCTATATTCAGCGCAGAGCTAAACTTCCAGCAACGTTAATTACCTATTATTGCAATACATGACAAACTGCTGGTTAAGTATAAAGATATATTATGACAATATCTTTGCAGGCCAGCTTAAATATCTTGTCAGCAGATAGCATGAAGTGGAAGCATACGCTTAACCTAGTGCTAAAATATGACATTGTTTCAAAACCCCAAGGCCTATGCCGACCAAACGATTTAAATCTATAGAATCTAAAGCAATATCGCAGAATAGTTTTGTCGTCACAAAACTGATAAAAACTGATACATGAAACATACTGATAAATGTATACGTGTAGGTACTGTCTTTACCTACCTGACAGTTACAAAGATCTAACAGACGGTTTCTAAGGCTAATTTAGCTAATAACTAAATCTCGCAAAGCTGCCTTCCGTTTTGCTCGCAACCTGATTTTCAAAGATGTGACATCACTAATGAAATAGAACTTAATACTTATATCCGTAAAATTAAATGGCAAGTAGGTAAGTAAATTAATATTTGTGATCTGTGGGCCTAGCAGGAATATTACCATCGCAGGATCCGACAATTTGTCGAACCATATTTCATACAAAATTCGTACAGCGAACCTGGTGGCGCGTAACTGAACTATTTTACTTTCGAATACGTTAGCTCCGTAGGATTCGAAATATGATTATGTATGGACGTTTACGTAGTTTGTGTGATAGAAATTGTTTTTGACAGATGATCCGTGAATACCAGACCCAGCCTTCGACAAATAATCGGAAGTTTTCTCACCTAAATTTTTTCAGTGAGAATCATTGTCGACAATTTTGCCATGGATTTTTAATGGATTATTTATTAATATATTTTGATAAAAATAATTTAGTACGGAAAAATGTTACTTTATTAATTTATGTTTAGCGAAATGTCATTGTAAATATAGTCTGTGACACTAGTAACCATAATGATAATACAATATAATTGTTGTTGAAATTGTTTTGCTGTTGTTGTCAGTTTTTGTTGTTTTGCTATTATTATAAGTTTTTTTTGCTTTGTGTTGTTTATGGATATTTTCTGTTGTTTATGGTTGTTTCTTGTGGTTTTTTGTTGTTTTTATTGTTTTTTGTTGTTTATGTTGTTTTTTGTTGTTTTTTTTGTTAACAACAATAAACAAGAAAAAACAACAAAAAACAACAAAAAACAACAAAAAACAACAAAAAACAACAAAAACCACAAAAAAACAACAATAACAACAAGAAACAACAAGAAAAAACAAAATACAACAAGAAACAACAAAAAACAACAAGAAACAACAAAAAACAACAAGAAACAACAAAAAACAACAGAAACAACAATTCACAACAAGAAAAAACAAAATACAACAAGAAACAACAAAAAACAACAAAAACCACAAAAAAACAACAAAAAACAACAAAAACAACAAGAAAAAACAAAATACAACAAGAAACAACAAAAAACAACATGAAACAACAAGAAACAACAAAAAACAACAGAAACAACAATTCACAACAAGAAAAAACAAAATACAACAAGAAACAACAAAAAACAACAAAAAACAACAAAAACCACAAAAAAACAACAAAAAACAACAAAAACAACAAGAAAAAACAAAATACAACAAGAAACAAGAAAAAACAACAATAAACAACAAGAAAAAACAAAATACAACAAGAAACAACAAAAATCAACAAGAAACAATAAAAAACAAAGCAACACCAACAAAACTAAAAAACAGCACATCAACAAAAAAATAATATACCTACCTACACCAATCTACTTAATTGAACAAAAGAAGGAAACAAATTTATACGTACTTAACCGGAAGTATATATAAAATTAATCAAAAAAGGAAAGAGAAATATGAAATAGTTCTTCCGGGTATGATGATTTTACATTACTTACTATCGAATTCTGACTCCAGCTACCAATGCATTCAACTCGTTAGTAATACTTTCGACTTTACGCACGGAAACTTGAGCTAGGGGTACTGGATATACGCCTTATACGAGTAATACATAGTATTACATACGTAATAGACACCATGAACGTCAGGTGTGGCAAGCGAGGAAAATCTAATTTCGTATTCAAGTTTCTTCCTCCTGCGTTGTCTTGTATTTCTGGGAATAACCCGTAGAATATGAATATTCAAAATTAATGTTCTCTGCCTTATGGTGATATACTTGTTCAAAGAGTTTCTTAACTAGTACATGTTAAGCTTAGTCTTAGTCTAGACTCAGTAAATGAAACTCCTGATAAACACTCTTGTTCTCAATACTGTTTACAAGAAATATCTTTCTGCATTTTCATATTTGTCACTGAGGTTCTTCTTTTCGTAATCCTTCCCTGTCGCATTATTTGTCCTCAGAGGTGTCGATTTTGACTTTGGTCCTCGACTCAAACGTATTATCAGTCTGGACACGAGTCACGGTGTCTTCACCGCGAACAATAGAAATGGACGATAAACCGTATCCATAGGCACGATCATCGTCAAAGTTTATGTATCTGAACAGTGCTTGTAAATTGCTGTCTTAATGCAAATAAGCATACAGGCTTTTGATTCATTTGTATTCAATTGATTAAACTTGACAGTGTAATTCATCCCATGGAAACACAACAGTGCCATACAGAACACCTATAACTAGCTAGGTCATCATAATCATTATCCTGATAGCACCTATAAGGACTAAAGAGATCTAATGCTCAGTCTAAATAGTGATCATCTTTATGTCACCGGACTAGATCGATTTGATATTGATACCATTTGGGTAACATTGATTTGATTTGAACATTCTTGCGGACGCGAATGTACATATACCAACCCTGGTGTGGGTATATCCGTCACCCTTTTGTAGTTACGAAAATGTTTCAACCGACAACATCTCAACTTAGAGCCTAAATACTAATTACTATCTACCTGTCAGAATACAGAATATAACGCTAGCTTGGCAAAATGTTAAGTTGATTAGACAAAATCACAACTGGAAAAACCCTGGCGTAAAATGGCACGAGGTATTTAATATGAGCTGATGATAATAACATTTTTCCATTTGTACCAAAATTGGCAGGCTTATTACTTTAATAACAGATTTATTCAAATTACATGCTACATTTGGTTATAAATCCGTGGTACCTATATGGACTAATGTATTCATGTAACATCGTAGGCACGATATTACCGTGTCGTAGGCCCATAGAAATTGAGTTTATGTACCAGTATGTCATCATACCCAATACATCCAACTATCGCATTATAATATAAGCTCTCTACGACACAGTTTTTTACTAATGGCAGTGCAATTTGTAAAATGTAACATATCTATTTACAATAAATTTATCTTATCTTAGTTTAAAAACCTCCATGACTTGGTATTGGTTTTTAAAATATTTTCGACATTAAATTCATCACAAAATCATTGCATTTATTACTTTGTTCGAGTCGCAAGAGTTAGCCTTGATAGCTGAGTACTCTTAACATTTAATCCAAGAATAACTGTTGTGTCCATACTAGTCGTAGTAAAAACTGACACAACTAAGTAGCTATAGACAATCAGGACGAGAATTGTCTTAAAATCCTACTACTTAGCTTCATCACTGTTTTTGTGTAAAGCATAACTTTTCTTCATGTAAGCCATAGTATTATGACTCATATTAGTATTATGACCAAATCTATTTATTGATTTCACAAATCAATAAGAGCAGCTTTCTGGAGAGATGTTACCTATATCAGGTTCAAATTCATACCGTCGGAAGTAGTAGTATTCAAGTAGGTCTGACAAATTACTTCTGATTAAAGCCTGGTCAGGGTTGATTGGTCTCCATCCCAAAGTAAAGATTTAAAATAATACTTCTGTGATTATATTATTTAACTGATAAATTATTATTATTTTATAATAATAGCCTCAGTTCTCTTACAGCCAACCCGATATAAGCTGTTATTTCTAGTCTGTCTAGTACTGCTAGTACTTTTGATTACTTAGTTACTTCAACAAAAGTAGTTATATTAGCTCTGAATAAAATGTGATTACATCACTTTCTGTCTCTCGCACATTGGTTGGTTTTATGTATGTATCTAAGGTACACCTACCTTACCCTTTACCTATTTACATATACCTTCCCAGTACTTAAGTATCTATTACTTCTGTACATGTTCACATTGGCGTCTTTTACCCACCAGGCGATAACCGACACGTCTCAATTTATTAAGTTTTAAATAACGGTCAAGTTATTTAATAACGATGTTTTACCTGAAATAAAACATATATTAAATACTTACCTTATTTAAAACTTACATTTTATTTCTGCCTGGTGTAAATTTCGACTCAATGAAAAGAGGTCGGACCATCTTCGCCTTCATGGTTCGGTCGCCTGTTGGTGGGGGTGTGCGAGCGAGACAGAACGATAAAAGTGCACAAAGATTGAAAGAGAGGGAAAAAGGAAGCGGAAAACACGGTTGCCACTCTCAATTTATTAAGTTTTAAATAAGGTAAGTATTTAATATATGTTTTATTTCAGGTAAAACATCGTTATTTCAAAAAAATATTACATAAAAAGTATTTGTTTCCGCAACTTAAAACTTTAGGTGGAGGCTAACACTATTATAGTATAGGCTACCTACAAAAAAAAAACTAGGTTCAAAATCGATGATCGATAAAGTAAAGTCGAGCGAGTCGAGCCGTCGATAAGTCTGAGTTTGACATTGACATCCTAAAAACAGAGAAATGGAACACAGATTGAAAATATAACTTGGGGTAATTTCTGCTTTAATCCCACGTTCATCCCAAACTTTGGGATTTGATAGTGTAAAGTAGAACTAATTTAAAAAAGTGAACGTCATTTCCAAATTTACTTTACTGTCAGTGTCATATTAGCTAGGTGATCGTCAACAATATTCGGCTCTCTTTACCTTTAGTACCAATTTGTTGATACACAGTTGATTTTATTTAAAATGCATTAAACATCGCACAATAAACTCTGCGATCGCAATGGCTAATTCAGTGAACATATCCATTGAAGCTCCAATAGAAAATCAAATTCAAGAAATAACCTACGATGGCCACGAAATATACCAAGCGTAAGCTATATTTATTTGGTAAATACCTTGTTTTTGAAGATGTTTATAATAATCTAGAAGATCTAACTGTATATTACTACTTTCAGGCCACTGTCTATGTCAGAAAACCTCGCTCGATTGGCTCAGAAGATAGATTTCTCTAAGACTGATGATGAGTTTTGTAACATCAAGAAGGAAGGTGAGAGCAGCTCAGATAACAAATCGGAAGATGACAAAGAGCCGGGGTACCAGTCCAGCCTGTGGCCATTCGATTCCGTGAGAAACAAACTGAGGAATGGCTTGCAAGAAGTTTGTGTCCTTGCTGATGTTTTGGCCATTGCTAAGGAGAAACGATACATGGTAAGATAATAAAGTAATCACTTACATATACAGTGTAAACTGTAATAATATTACTCAATACAAATACCAACTCAATTAAAAAGTTTATTAGAATAACATAAAAGATAAAGATAAAGATAAAAAAGATAAAGATAAAGAATCTTTATTGATATTGTAAAGTTGCAACATACATAGGTATAAGTACTAATATCATGAAATATGCTACACAAATTACAATATCTCGTCAAATTGAATTTATAACATTTAACCCTTCGGCTCTATTGCCACCTGGCAAACTTTACTATGGTAAGCTCGCAGTGCAAATGGCGGCGCGGCGAAAAATATATCGACGTTCACTAAAATTGCGATTTTTCAGAAACTACTAAAAGATTTTATGCAGTGTAAGAAAAATACTGTAGTATAATGATGCAGTTATATTTTATATGAAAACCAATAGTATTTATTGTCTAGTACATTTAAAAATTTTCGTTAAAACTTACACACACGGAAATGTATGAGGTGTTTACAAAAATACTGTATATTTAAATTTAAATTTTAGCCAACTTTATAAATTTAATTTAAGCTCATTGTAATTATAAATATGTGCCTAAAAATCCTGTGTATTTAGTTTAAATAACAAACAATTCAATAATCTTCACAAAACACCGCAAATACCAAACGCAAAATTCCGATATTTCACTTTTTTTCTTATGGTAAGTTCTCAATGCCGTCGACAATAATAGACGAGTATCATACACCAAAATAAAGAAGATTTATTTGTCTTTGTCTTTTCCATACAAACACTATAGATTTGGATAGAGAAAGCTACACAAAAACGACTTTTAAATTTGGTCGGCGAGCGAGGAATAATTCGAGTCTACGGTAGGTAACAATGGTGAGGACAAATTATTCCGCGCTGCGACTCGGGAGATTAAGTAGTTTTTATAAAATTTTAGAAATTATTAATGACATAATGAAATTTTTGTTATTAAAATCATGTCAAACGTGTCATAGGTATGTAATCATATAATCATACAATCATAGGTCTTCTTATCCAAAAATATAAAATGGATGATAAAAAAGAAGAGCTGTAGACATAATGTGGTACACAGGCTTAGTTTCTCATACATATTTCTAGAATACTATTATTAGCCTTATCATGTTAATCCTAACATACTTTTTTAAGTACAAATGGCTGAACCAATTTGGATAAAACATGTTAAATATTGACTAATGTAGGTAACACTGTGGGCTGGTGCTAATAATTGATTTACTTTCTAGGTGTTAGACCCAGTGCAGCCAGAGCAGATAGAGAACCGGCCCATGGTGCAGGTGTATGGGCGCAAGAAGGCACTGGCAGCCGCAGCAGCGGTCCTGCAAGCTGGAGTGGACAGACTCCGCGCCAGCGAGTCTATGAGGATGACCAGGTATATGAAAACTCATAATTTTACTCTTCAGAACTAAAGTATTAACATGATTGACATTCTTAGAGCTAGGAGTTTATTCCTCTATTGGTACTTGTAATACATATTGTAAATTAACCTTGTCCCAATGTTATTTGAAAGAAGAAGAAGGATAGCTAAACCACTTAACTAGTAACTTATTAAAACATATGTACATAGTACAGAATGATGTGTTTGTGCAACACAAAATACCATTAATTAAACATTGTACTCTTGGTTGCTTAATGATAATACTCAGCCCCTGCTCTTAGCACCAAAGTTTAACACTCTAAATTGTAAGAGAAAGAAAGAAGCACTGTACCTACATGACCTTTAATTATGTCTCCTAAAACTAAAACAACTACACAAAAAATAAATAAAATTCTATATTAATAATTTTGTAATATATATTGGTAGGAACATGCCAGACTTCCACATAGACCTGCTGCGGCTGCGGCAGAACTGGCGCCTGAAGAAGGTGTCCAACACCATCGTGGGGGACCTCAGCTACAGGACGGCCGGCTCCAAGTTCAACCAGACGGGAGTGTTTGAGGTAGCACCACAAACCACACCGTAATTTGTATATATTTGATCACTATGTCGATTGTGAGAGATTTGATGCTGTTGACCTAGTGGTTATATATTATGACTGTTAACATAATGTTAAAAAATTGCATTGCAATTGCAAAAGGTTTGTTGACTCCAAAGTTGCGCGTCTTGTCACAATCTGACGTTGCGATGTTATTTCTATGTCAATGCATGTGTCGTGTGACGAAGCTAACACAAATCTTCCCGACAGATCTGGCCGTAGCATTAAAAAAACAACTCTTCCAGCAACATTGGGACAACGTTTCTTGAAATTAATTCAAACTTTAATTCCCAGGTGACCAAAGCCCCAGAGGAGCAGATAGCGTTGGCGATGAGTGCGAACGCAGGCGGGCCCACGCCCTCAGCGCTGCGGGTCACAGTGCCTCCTGAGCTGCAGGGGGTCGCCTTCATATCTGTGCTGTGTCAGAAGGGTCAGTTCTATTTAATAATTAATTACAGCAAGTTTTATACTACTGTTGAAACAGTGTTTTGATTTTTTTTCAATTTCAATAGGTTTCAAGTATTTGATAGTGAGATAACATGTTTTTTAGGGTTCCGTACCTCAAAAGGAAAAAACGGAACCCTTATAGGATCACTTTGTTGTCCGTCTGTCCGTCCGTCCGTCCGTCTGTCAAGACCCTTTTTCACAGGAACGCGTAGAGGTATGAAGGTGAAATTTATATCAATTACTCAGGTCTACTGTCCCTTGAAGCTGTGAAAAAATCAAACTTCTAAGCCAACGCAATCAAAAGATACAGCCATTTATGCCGCAAATTTTCGACACTTGCAAGGGAATCAAAACCTACAGGGTGCTTCCCGTGAACTCAGAATCTTGAAATTTGGTACGAAGCAACGTCTTATAGCATAGATAAAGGAAAAAATACGAAAACCATAAATTTTTAGTTACATCACAAAATATTTAACCTTGCAGGTTTGTACGGAACCCTCGGTGCGCCAGTCCGACTCGCACTTGGCCGGTTTTTTTTATTTAGAAAACCCTGTAGCAATCCAAGCGTAGTTTGTTGTAGAAACAATGCCATAATGGGTTTCAAAATGAATATACCTTATTTTTTTGATCAAAATATTCCGAACCTGTACAAACCTGTACTATCAATGAATTTCTGTTCATGATTCCAGAGCAAGAAGACGTGGTATCGATGACTCTGAACTCGTCGGTGCTGAGCTGCCCGGGCACCGTCCCCGGGGAGGGCGTGGAGCAGCACTGGCAGCAGAAGCTGGAGGCGGCCCAGAACGTGCTGTTCTGCAAGGAGCTGTTCGCACGCCTCGCGGCCGAGGCCGTGCAGCTGGACGCCTCCATACCGCACATGGTGGTTGGCAACCATATCATGGCCACAGTTAGTACTATAGCATATTATAACCACATCAATCATTATAATCATTTGTATGAGACAGTACTGTTATTTCTAAAGCCTATCTTTAATAAGCTGTTTTATTAAAGATAGGTTTTAGAAATACATAACAGCCTAAATCAAATGATTTTTCACCCTTTTCCACAACTTATCTCCACCTACTCCAAAAAATAGGTAAATTAGATTCACTTGTCAATCAAATAACTTGTCATGTCAATACAATCTATACAGATATCATACTAAATTTCGACTAAATGGTTAAAAATTACTGAACTAATTCGGTATTTGTGTTCTTTTCAGGTGCTTCCAGGCATTCAACTGCTCATCGGACTCCGACACAATAACGGACAGAACAACAACACGAATCTCGAAAATGTCAAAGTAAGGATCCATTTGCTTTCCCTCTCTTCAGAGGTGTGTGCTATGCTCCCGGCAACCTAATAAATATCGTTGACTCTATGTGGAGTTACCTACCCTTTTGATGTCTATTGAATTGGATACAAATATTTATGTTTATTGTACACCACACTTACAAGTTCAACTGGCATCCACATTCGTGACATGAGATTGTGAGTACAAACTCATAAAGTCACGAATGTTTCATGTAAGCACTCTATATGATGACTAGTTGGTGCTCGTGCTTCGCTGGCATTAACAAGTTCAACTTGCATCCACATTCGTGACATGAGATTGTGAGTACAAACTCATAAAGTCACGAATGTTTCATGTAAGCACTCTATATGATGACTAGTTGGTGCTCGTGCTTCGCTGGCATTAACAAGTTCAACTGGCATCCACATTCGTGACATGAGATTGTGAGTACAAACTCATAAAGTCACGAATGTTTCATGTAAGCACTCTATATGATGACTAGTTGGTGCTCGTGCTTCGCTGGCATTAACAAGTTCAACTTGCATCCACATTCGTGACATGAGATTGTGAGTACAAACTCATAAAGTCACGAATGTTTCATGTAAGCTCTCTATATGATGACTAGTTGGTGCTCGTGCTTCGCTGGCATTAACAAGTAAAACTTGCATCCACATTCGTGACATGAGATTGTGAGTACAAACTCATAAAGTCACGAATGTTTCATGTAAGCTCTCTATATGATGACTAGTTGGTGCTCGTGCTTCGCTGGCATTAACAAGTTCAACTTGCATCCACATTCGTGACATGAGATTGTGAGTACAAACTCATAAAGTCACGAATGTTTCATGTAAGCTCTCTATATGATGACTAGTTGGTGCTCGTGCTTCGCTGGCATTAACAAGTTCAACTTGCATCCACATTCGTGACATGAGATTGTGAGTACAAACTCATAAAGTCACGAATGTTTCATGTAAGCTCTCTATATGATGACTAGTTGGTGCTCGTGCTTCGCTGGCATTAACAAGTAAAACTTGCATCCACATTCGTGACATGAGATTGTGAGTACAAACTCATAAAGTCACGAATGTTTCATGTAAGCTCTCTATATGATGACTAGTTGGTGCTCGTGCTTCGCTGGCATTAACAAGTTCAACTTGCATCCACATTCGTGACATGAGATTGTGAGTACAAACTCATAAAGTCACGAATGTTTCATGTAAGCTCTCTATATGATGACTAGTTGGTGCTCGTGCTTCGCTGGCATTAACAAGTTCAACTTGCATCCACATTCGTGACATGAGATTGTGAGTACAAACTCATAAAGTCACGAATGTTTCATGTAAGCTCTCTATATGATGACTAGTTGGTGCTCGTGCTTCGCTGGCATTAACAAGTTCAACTTGCATCCACATTCGTGACATGAGATTGTGAGTACAAACTCATAAAGTCACGAATGTTTCATGTAAGCTCTCTATATGATGACTAGTTGGTGCTCGTGCTTCGCTGGCATTAACAAGTTCAACTTGCATCCACATTCGTGACATGAGATTGTGAGTACAAACTCATAAAGTCACGAATGTTTCATGTAAGCTCTCTATATGATGACTAGTTGGTGCTCGTGCTTCGCTGGCATTAACAAGTTCAACTTGCATCCACATTCGTGACATGAGATTGTGAGTACAAAACTCATAAAGTCACGAATGTTTCATGTAAGCACTCTATATGATGACTAGTTGGTGCTCGTGCTTCGCTGGCATTAACAAGTTCAACTTGCATCCACATTCGTGACATGAGATTGTGAGTACAAACTCATAAAGTCACGAATGTTTCATGTAAGCTCTCTATATGATGACTAGTTGGTGCTCGTGCTTCGCTGGCATTAACAAGTTCAACTTGCATCCACATTCGTGACATGAGATTGTGAGTACAAACTCATAAAGTCACGAATGTTTTATGTAAGCTCTCTATATGATGACTAGTTGGTGCTCGTGCTTCGCTGGCATTAACAAGTTCAACTGGCATCCACATTCGTGACATGAGATTGTGAGTACAAACTCATAAAGTCACGAATGTTTCATGTAAGCACTCTATATGATGACTAGTTGGTGCTCGTGCTTCGCTGGCATTAACAAGTTCAACTTGCATCCACATTCGTGACATGAGATTGTGAGTACAAACTCATAAAGTCACGAATGTTTCATGTAAGCTCTCTATATGATGACTAGTTGGTGCTCGTGCTTCGCTGGCATTAACAAGTTCAACTTGCATCCACATTCGTGACATGAGATTGTGAGTACAAACTCATAAAGTCACGAATGTTTCATGTAAGCTCTCTATATGATGACTAGTTGGTGCTCGTGCTTCGCTGGCATTAACAAGTTCAACTTGCATCCACATTCGTGACATGAGATTGTGAGTACAAACTCATAAAGTCACGAATGTTTCATGTAAGCACTCTATATGATGACTAGTTGGTGCTCGTGCTTCGCTGGCATTAACAAGTTCAACTGGCATCCACATTCGTGACATGAGATTGTGAGTACAAACTCATAAAGTCACGAATGTTTCATGTAAGCTCTCTATATGATGACTAGTTGGTGCTCGTGCTTCGCTGGCATTAACAAGTTCAACTTGCATCCACATTCGTGACATGAGATTGTGAGTACAAACTCATAAAGTCACGAATGTTTCATGTAAGCTCTCTATATGATGACTAGTTGGTGCTCGTGCTTCGCTGGCATTAACAAGTTCAACTTGCATCCACATTCGTGACATGAGATTGTGAGTACAAACTCATAAAGTCACGAATGTTTCATGTAAGCACTCTATATGATGACTAGTTGGTGCTCGTGCTTCGCTGGCATTAACAAGTTCAACTTGCATCCACATTCGTGACATGAGATTGTGAGTACAAACTCATAAAGTCACGAAGGTTTCATGTAAGCTCTCTATATGATGACTAGTTGGTGCTCGTGCTTCGCTGGCATTAACAAGTTCAACTTGCATCCACATTCGTGACATGAGATTGTGAGTACAAACTCATAAAGTCACGAATGTTTCATGTAAGCTCTCTATATGATGACTAGTTGGTGCTCGTGCTTCGCTGGCATTAACAAGTTCAACTTGCATCCACATTCGTGACATGAGATTGTGAGTACAAACTCATAAAGTCACGAATGTTTCATGTAAGCTCTCTATATGATGACTAGTTGGTGCTCGTGCTTCGCTGGCATTAACAAGTTCAACTTGCATCCACATTCGTGACATGAGATTGTGAGTACAAACTCATAAAGTCACGAATGTTTCATGTAAGCTCTCTATATGATGACTAGTTGGTGCTCGTGCTTCGCTGGCATTAACAAGTTCAACTTGCATCCACATTCGTGACATGAGATTGTGAGTACAAACTCATAAAGTCACGAATGTTAATAGATAATAGATAATAGATAATAGAAATTTATTCACCTTATAACATCTCGTTACATTGGGCAAGTCAATTTACATTTTTCTTAATTATATGGTACATACTTAAATTAAATTAGTAAACTTATCAAACAATTTGGTCATACACAAATGATGATTCTGTCAAAGGCAATCTCATGTATTCGTTTAGTGTATAAAATGGGTTGTTAATAAAGAAGTTTTTAATAATGTTCTTAAAAGCGTTTGGAGGCAAGTTAATTAATCTATGTGGCAGTTTATTAAACATACAGACTTTATTATAGATCCCTTGTTTTTGTACTTTCTTTAATCTGGTGTTTGGTAACCTCAATGCGACTATATTCCTTAGGCTGTATTGGTTATCTTTTTTCAGCGCGGACTTTTCATTATAGATCTCCAGTAAACATGTGTAAATATACAGAGATATAACAGTCATAAGTCTTTGTTCTTTAAAGTGCTGCTTGACCGGAGCGCGTTTCCTCAGGCCAAGCATTGTCCTAACTACTCTTTTCTGAGCTCTAAGTACTTTTATTATTTCTGATGAGTTTCCCCATACTGTGATGGCATACCTTAACCGTGATTGTACATATGCATAGTATACTGATTTAATTGAGGGTTCATCCAGTAAAGGCTTTAGTTTAAATATAGCAAAGTTGGCACTTGCTAATTTTTTGCAAAGTTTGGTTATGTAAGCCACATGTGTAATAGTGTGGTCAACAGTGTATCCGAGGAATACAGTTTCTTTAACACTAGAGATATCTTTGGCATTTTTCTTAGTTCGGTATTCCATAATTACACTCTTATCTGTGTTAAGTATTATGCCATTAGTACTAAACCATTCTTTGAGAACTGTCATAGTTTTGTCAATTTTAGTTCTGAGGTCATTTATATTTTTGTCATTTAATCCCACATGTGTGTCGTCTGCAAATAAGCTTATATAAGTCCATTCTGGCATTATATTTTGTTTCATGTAAGCACTCTATATGATGACTAGTTGGCGCTCGTGCTTCGCTGGCATTAACAAGTTCAACTTGCATCCACATTCGTGACATGAGATTGTGAGTACAAACTCATAAAGTCACGAATGTTTCATGTAAGCTCTCTATATGATGACTAGTTGGTGCTCGTGCTTCGCTGGCATTAACAAGTAAAACTTGCATCCACATTCGTGACATGAGATTGTGAGTACAAACTCATAAAGTCACGAATGTTTCATGTAAGCTCTCTATATGATGACTAGTTGGTGCTCGTGCTTCGCTGGCATTAACAAGTTCAACTTGCATCCACATTCGTGACATGAGATTGTGAGTACAAACTCATAAAGTCACGAATGTTTCATGTAAGCTCTCTATATGATGACTAGTTGGTGCTCGTGCTTCGCTGGCATTAACAAGTTCAACTTGCATCCACATTCGTGACATGAGATTGTGAGTACAAACTCATAAAGTCACGAATGTTTCATGTAAGCTCTCTATATGATGACTAGTTGGTGCTCGTGCTTCGCTGGCATTAACAAGTTCAACTTGCATCCACATTCGTGACATGAGATTGTGAGTACAAACTCATAAAGTCACGAATGTTTCATGTAAGCTCTCTATATGATGACTAGTTGGTGCTCGTGCTTCGCTGGCATTAACAAGTTCAACTTGCATCCACATTCGTGACATGAGATTGTGAGTACAAACTCATAAAGTCACGAATGTTTCATGTAAGCTCTCTATATGATGACTAGTTGGTGCTCGTGCTTCGCTGGCATTAACAAGTTCAACTTGCATCCACATTCGTGACATGAGATTGTGAGTACAAACTCATAAAGTCACGAATGTTTCATGTAAGCTCTCTATATGATGACTAGTTGGTGCTCGTGCTTCGCTGGCATTAACAAGTTCAACTTGCATCCACATTCGTGACATGAGATTGTGAGTACAAACTCATAAAGTCACGAATGTTTCATGTAAGCTCTCTATATGATGACTAGTTGGTGCTCGTGCTTCGCTGGCATTAACAAGTTCAACTTGCATCCACATTCGTGACATGAGATTGTGAGTACAAACTCATAAAGTCACGAATGTTTCATGTAAGCTCTCTATATGATGACTAGTTGGTGCTCGTGCTTCGCTGGCATTAACAAGTTCAACTTGCATCCACATTCGTGACATGAGATTGTGAGTACAAACTCATAAAGTCACGAATGTTTCATGTAAGCTCTCTATATGATGACTAGTTGGTGCTCGTGCTTCGCTGGCATTAACAAGTTCAACTTGCATCCACATTCGTGACATGAGATTGTGAGTACAAACTCATAAAGTCACGAATGTTTCATGTAAGCTCTCTATATGATGACTAGTTGGTGCTCGTGCTTCGCTGGCATTAACAAGTTCAACTTGCATCCACATTCGTGACATGAGATTGTGAGTACAAACTCATAAAGTCACGAATGTTTCATGTAAGATCTCTATATGATGACTAGTTGGTGCTCGTGCTTCGCTGGCATTAACAAGTTCAACTTGCATCCACATTCGTGACATGAGATTGTGAGTACAAACTCATAAAGTCACGAATGTTTCATGTAAGCACTCTATATGATGACTAGTTGGTGCTCGTGCTTCGCTGGCATTAACAAGTTCAACTGGCATCCACATTCGTGACATGAGATTGTGAGTACAAACTCATAAAGTCACGAATGTTTCATGTAAGCTCTCTATATGATGACTAGTTGGTGCTCGTGCTTCGCTGGCATTAACAAGTTCAACTTGCATCCACATTCGTGACATGAGATTGTGAGTACAAACTCATAAAGTCACGAATGTTTCATGTAAGCACTCTATATGATGACTAGTTGGTGCTCGTGCTTCGCTGGCATTAACAAGTTCAACTGGCATCCACATTCGTGACATGAGATTGTGAGTACAAACTCATAAAGTCACGAATGTTTCATGTAAGTTCTCTATATGATGACTAGTTGGTGCTCGTGCTTCGCTGGCATTAACAAGTTCAACTTGCATCCACATTCGTGACATGAGATTGTGAGTACAAACTCATAAAGTCACGAATGTTTCATGTAAGCACTCTATATGATGACTAGTTGGTGCTCGTGCTTCGCTGGCATTAACAAGTTCAACTTGCATCCACATTCGTGACATGAGATTGTGAGTACAAACTCATAAAGTCACGAATGTTTCATGTAAGCACTCTATATGATGACTAGTTGGTGCTCGTGCTTCGCTGGCATTAACAAGTTCAACTTGCATCCACATTCGTGACATGAGATTGTGAGTACAAACTCATAAAGTCACGAATGTTTCATGTAAGCACTCTATATGATGACTAGTTGGTGCTCGTGCTTCGCTGGCATTAACAAGTAAAACTTGCATCCACTAGTTCATCCCCTTTAAAAGTGGCATTTCCAAAAATCCATTCTTAGCGGATGCCTACGTCATAACATCTACCTTCATTCCAAATTTCAGCTCAATCCGACCAGTGGTTTGGGCTGTGTGTTGATAGATCACTATATCAGTCAGTCAGTCAGTCAGTCACCCTTGAGTTTTATATGATAATATGATGCATTGTCGCAGCCGGAAGCGTCGTCGGCGGGCAAGGCGGACCACGACCACGTGCTGGAGCACTCGCTGCACCAGCTGCTGCGCGCCGTGCATCACGCCAACACGCACCACCCCTTCCCGCACCCCGCCACCGGCCCGCTCGGGCCCTCCAAGCGACGCTGCCTCGCGGGTGACTATACACGTGTTACAAGAAACTCTTGTTAATTGCCGCACGCTCTCTCTTGACTCGTATTTTCCTCATGACTCCTGGCTGAGGGTCGTGACTCCCCCGCAGAATTAATTCGTTCGGGAGCGTTCGGCGATTCGGAGAGTTTACTTGGGCAGATACATCGTGGTGGGCGCCCAGGTCCTTCCACGGAAGACACCATGTCCTTGGCTATTGTGGTCTTCATACATGTCGGTTTCCCCACGATGTTTTCCTTCACCGCTAAGCGAGTGCAAATCCTCACTTAACTTGAAAATACATGACATAAGTGTAGGGCCGGATTTGAACCAGGTTGTCTTTAGAGGAAAGGCAGACACTGGAGCCGCTGAGCCATACTCCCCTACAGACACAGCAGATCGTTTAACACTAAAGCTGCCAGCTGTACAGCTGTAGCACTAGTTTCAAAAGTTTTTATTTTTTGTATTTGATTCGATTTCCAATAAAACATTAATCTATTTACTGCGAATAACAATACTGTGTATAGTTTATTCGTAATGTTTCTACCAAACCAATCAACTGACCTGTGTACTATTATGCATAATAAATAAAAATGTTGCCGAATAGTTACAGCATCCTAACTTTACCATTAAAACGCGGGTTCGAATCCTTCTGGTTATGATTATATTTGTATTTTTTTAATATCAAATATTTTGTTAAGGTCCGATGGCGGCGGACCGCTACGAGCTGCTGGACATGAGCAAGGAGCAGTCCCTGCTGGAGCAGATCATCCAGCAGGCGCAGCACTTCTTCATGCGCCGCCGCAGCGAGTACGTGCTCGATACCATCGCTAAAGAGGTCAGATTCAATTATTAACTACCAGTTTTATGCATAATATATTTTACTTACCGGTCTTTAAGCTTCGTTTCTATTCTATTATGTTTGCGCTGAGTATGGACCGTACGGTGCGAGATGAAATATTTATTACACAGACCAAAATTAATATAATATTTATTAAAGTATTTTTGTATTTTTTTGACAAATTGATAGATATTGAATAAATCTTTATTCTTTTATGCTAAATACGCCATACATTAATTAAGTACAATTTCTACAAAACCGCTGTACCCTTACAACATCACAGAATACACAAGTACTAACAATAGTAGTACCTATATAGTGCGCATGTGTCGCCCCGCAGGTGAAGGACCCTCTGATCGTGTCTCACTGGAACGCCCTGAACAGCCCCACGCAGTCCTGCGTCAAAATTAATATTATCATGTGTCGCCCCGCAGGTGAAGGACCCTCTGATCGTGTCTCACTGGAACGCACTGAACAGCCCCACGCAGTCCTGCGTCAAAATTAATATTATCATGTGTCGCCCCGCAGGTGAAGGACTCTCTGATCGTGTCTCACTGGAACGCCCTGAACAGCCCCACGCAGTCCTGCGTCAAAATTAATATTATCATGTGTCGCCCCGCAGGTGAAGGACCCTCTGATCGTGTCTCACTGGAACGCCCTGAACAGCCCCACGCAGTCCTGCGTCAAAATTAATATTATCATGTATCGCCCCGCAGGTGAAGGACCCTCTGATCGTGTCTCACTGGAACGCACTGAACAGCCCCACGCAGTCCTGCGTCAAAATTAATATTATCATGTGTCGCCCCGCAGGTGAAGGACCCTCTGATCGTGTCTCACTGGAACGCACTGAACAGCCCCACGCAGTCCTGCGTCAAAATTAATATTATCATGTGTCGCCCCGCAGGTGAAGGACCCTCTGATCGTGTCTCACTGGAACGCACTGAACAGCCCCACGCAGTCCTGCGTCAAAATTAATATTATCATGTGTCGCCCCGCAGGTGAAGGACCCTCTGATCGTGTCTCACTGGAACGCCCTGAACAGCCCCACGCAGTCCTGCGTCAAAATTAATATTATCATGTGTCGCCCCGCAGGTGAAGGACCCTCTGATCGTGTCTCACTGGAACGCCCTGAACAGCCCCACGCAGTCCTGCGTCAAAATTAATATTATCATGTGTCGCCCCGCAGGTGAAGGACCCTCTGATCGTGTCTCACTGGAACGCCCTGAACAGCCCCACGCAGTCCTGCGTCAAAATTAATATTATCATGTGTCGCCCCGCAGGTGAAGGACCCTCTGATCGTGTCTCACTGGAACGCCCTGAACAGCCCCACGCAGTCCTGCGTCAAAATTAATATTATCATGTATCGCCCCGCAGGTGAAGGACCCTCTGATCGTGTCTCACTGGAACGCCCTGAACAGCCCCACGCAGTCCTGCGTCAAAATTAATATTATCATGTGTCGCCCCGCAGGTGAAGGACCCTCTGATCGTGTCTCACTGGAACGCCCTGAACAGCCCCACGCAGTCCTGCGTCAAAATTAATATTATCATGTATCGCCCCGCAGGTGAAGGACCCTCTGATCGTGTCTCACTGGAACGCACTGAACAGCCCCACGCAGTCCTGCGTCAAAATTAATATTATCATGTGTCGCCCCGCAGGTGAAGGACCCTCTGATCGTGTCTCACTGGAACGCCCTGAACAGCCCCACGCAGTCCTGCGTCAAAATTAATATTATCATGTGTCGCCCCGCAGGTGAAGGACCCTCTGATCGTGTCTCACTGGAACGCCCTGAACAGCCCCACGCAGTCCTGCGTCAAAATTAATATTATCATGTATCGCCCCGCAGGTGAAGGACCCTCTGATCGTGTCTCACTGGAACGCACTGAACAGCCCCACGCAGTCCTGCGTCAAAATTAATATTATCATGTGTCGCCCCGCAGGTGAAGGACCCTCTGATCGTGTCTCACTGGAACGCCCTGAACAGCCCCACGCAGTCCTGCGTCAAAATTAATATTATCATGTGTCGCCCCGCAGGTGAAGGACCCTCTGATCGTGTCTCACTGGAACGCACTGAACAGCCCCACGCAGTCCTGCGTCAAAATTAATATTATCATGTGTCGCCCCGCAGGTGAAGGACCCTCTGATCGTGTCTCACTGGAACGCCCTGAACAGCCCCACGCAGTCCTGCGTCAAAATTAATATTATCATGTGTCGCCCCGCAGGTGAAGGACCCTCTGATCGTGTCTCACTGGAACGCCCTGAACAGCCCCACGCAGTCCTGCGTCAAAATTAATATTATCATGTGTCGCCCCGCAGGTGAAGGACCCTCTGATCGTGTCTCACTGGAACGCCCTGAACAGCCCCACGCAGTCCTGCGTCAAAATTAATATTATCATGTGTCGCCCCGCAGGTGAAGGACCCTCTGATCGTGTCTCACTGGAACGCCCTGAACAGCCCCACGCAGTCCTGCGTCAAAATTAATATTATCATGTATCGCCCCGCAGGTGAAGGACCCTCTGATCGTGTCTCACTGGAACGCCCTGAACAGCCCCACGCAGTCCTGCGTCAAAATTAATATTATCATGTGTCGCCCCGCAGGTGAAGGACCCTCTGATCGTGTCTCACTGGAACGCCCTGAACAGCCCCACGCAGTCCTGCGTCAAAATTAATATTATCATGTATCGCCCCGCAGGTGAAGGACCCTCTGATCGTGTCTCACTGGAACGCACTGAACAGCCCCACGCAGTCCTGCGTCAAAATTAATATTATCATGTGTCGCCCCGCAGGTGAAGGACCCTCTGATCGTGTCTCACTGGAACGCCCTGAACAGCCCCACGCAGTCCTGCGTCAAAATTAATATTATCATGTGTCGCCCCGCAGGTGAAGGACCCTCTGATCGTGTCTCACTGGAACGCCCTGAACAGCCCCACGCAGTCCTGCGTCAAAATTAATATTATGGCCTATGGGTGAGATATAAAATAATGTTATTTACTGCTGTATCATGTACATTTTTAACGTCTTAATTTAGTTTCAGCACAGCCCTCTCTCCGTCTGATGTTAAGCAATGCTATAGCCTAGCGCGACAACTAAGGTGGTGCTTAAATAAAAGTATGTGTAATGTACATAAATTGTTTGAGACAGAAGTCCTCACACTAAAATCACCGGCCTAGTGTGAAAAGGACAAACACAAACAGTCTTAGTAATGAGATCCGAATTTTTCCCCTTGAGTATGGAACCCTAATATATATGTTCAATTCAATACTCAATAGACAAACGTTTTACAAATGGCAGGCAAAGGCATACCATACTTGTCGTATGACTTAACTCCTCTATCCACACCATATAAAATACCGAGTACTAGGTATTAATTTAGTTTCGCACCAATAAATCCCTCACACATCTGATGTAAATGTTCGTGGCAACATGTAAATCTATATAATTGTATCCCGCCCAGCTACGACGCCGTGTGCCGCACGTCGCTGGTGGTGCACGTCGGCGAGAAGACACTCAAATGTATCTGTCGAGATGGGAAGGTGCGCCACCTGTCCTACGAGCTGCAGGAACTAAGAGATCTCATCTACTGTCAGGTATATTTAACACCTTATATTTGACTCTTGATATACTGAATTGAATAATATTTTTGAAACACTCATTGTACATTATTAGCTAGCGCCATCTTGTAATTGTGTGGTACGCAACCAGAGTCGTTACTCAAGTCAAAAATAAACAAGCTACAAACGTACACAGTACGTAGGTTAGGCTGTGCCCTACTACCAAATAGCTTATGCCGGTCGAATACTGGTAAATTATCATCAGTTTTATAAAGATCAGTCATCACCAGTTCATTAAAGTTAAATTAAATATTCCTATTAAAAATATATAAGGATGTTGCATGCTCCACAGACAGGGGACTGGCCCTTAAATTTGTGATGATCCTGTTGTTAAAAAAAGATTTCTGATGTTCATGTTGAATGCAAGTGTTATGTATGTATGTAGATCAGTTAAGACACTAGACTTAAGATTTAATATTTTTTGTAAATTTCTGTATTGTGCTGGTGTTTTTAATAAAGTGTATATCTATCTAGATCTACCAGCACCAGATGACGGCGGTGCAGGCGGTGGGGCGCTGCATGGGCTGGCAGCTGCTGGCCAGCTCCGCGCACCTCGGCTCCGGGCCCGTCGAGCTGCTCGGGAATGCATCTTCATGTCTGCTGGCTTCACCCAACGGTACGATTAACTATGGCCACATTTACATATATAATAGACCTGGCCGTTACCCACAGTACTGCATAAAGTACTTATACCTACAATTTCAAAAGTCTGGCGGTTTGAAAAATTAACACTAGAGCTCGCCACTGTCATGCGACTTGTATTTGCATAAACTCGTAAAGGTATCGCAGCTGCCAGAGATGCAAACCTACGTAAGTCGAACTTACCTATGTACTTATATTTGCAGCTACGATGGATACATGCTTCCAAGAATTATCAGCCAATATTAAATGTAATTATGAAGGCTAGCTTTTGGGATATCATTCACACTAACACACACTTGATTTCTTAAATTCTTATAACCAACAGATAAATATAACAAACCTAATATTCTGTTCTGAGAAAATAAACATAGTACCTATGTATAATTTCCAACATCAGTACCTGACTACATATGTATCATTACCACTGCTTGTACATTCATACCTACATAGTTTTATGGAGCTAACACTTTTATAAAAGTGAGGTTATTAAACAACAATGCTGTTATTGTCAATGTGATAGTAGGAGCTAACACTTTTATAAAAGTGAGGTTATTAAACAACAATGCTGTTATTGTAAATGTGTTAGTAGGTAAATGGTAGCTCATTTTACTACTTACCTATAAAATCGAATACTGTACAATAGCTACATTTGCAAACAATACAAACATAACTCCCTGAAATTAATTAGTTGCTAATTTATATGGCTTCCAAAGACCTACATTTTATTCAGTCAAGTATGAACATGTAGGTATGCAATAGTTACACCTATATTATGTAAGACTTATGTGTAGGTACCTATATTATAACGTTGTTTTGCAGGCGACAGAATGATAGCAATAAGATGCGAGCCATCAGTTGGGATGCAAGTATTCATCGCACAATCACCTCGAAAAGACTTCTTCTCAAGTGAGCTTGTACAAGATAAGAAATGGGAGAACCTTGGAGGAGCCTTCAAGGAAATCAAACTTGACAAGATGGAAGGCAAGAACTTCCTCAACAAAATGGAACTACTTATGGCTAGCCTGAGCAGTCCTTCATAATCAAAACCAGTTAATCTTGCTCTAATATAACCTATATTTATATGTAATGTAATCTTAGTATAATATAAGGCAAATAAAAATCAAATAATACAGTCCATAATCTTTTAATTGAATTTTATGCAAATGAAACTTAGACACTAGGATATTTAGGTGTAATGTTAAATATACACTGAAGATTGTTCTTGAATACATCTCTTGGATGTATATGTCTGGAGATCATAAAATCCATTGGAACTGTAAAAGAAACATGATGTTAGCCACACAATCACAAATGAAACTAGGTAGTTAGTCAATGATTGAGGAAAAAATATGCCAAAATTAAAGGTCTCTAAAATTTACTGGTTTGTTTACATTGACTAGTGAATGAAAAGTAATCAAGGTAATGCTTGTTGTTCTGGACTAATTTTTTTATAAATTATAATATAGCCCACTTTAGTCACAGGAACCCACAAATTTATGTATTATTTTTAATTACATTGCAAAATTCTTTCAATTCAATTAAAAAATTGCTAAAGACTAGTCATGAACCAAGAAGAGTTTTGTATATGAACCCAATATACAGTCTAGTGCTGGTACAAGTTCTATATAAATATAACCATGACTCTACTCATATTTTATCAAAATTATAATAAGACGCAGGAAATGAAATACTTTTTCTTGATATACATATGAATGTATGTAAGAAATGATAAATGTATTTATAGTATGAGATAATGAGTGCAAAGCATGTTTATCATGCATAGTATGTCTTTGATAGTATTTTATAGTCATATTGCAGACATAAATTATTACATGCTGCTGTAGTATACAAAATGGCATAGTTTCTGTTTGCGACTTACAATAAAACATTAATTACTAAGAGTTCTCGATGGAGACAAGCATGCTGTAAAACACAAGAATAAAGGATGGCAAATGATGTTCAAGATAAAATGATGCTCAATTTATAGTTGAAGAAGAAATCATTGCATTCACTATAAGCAATTCTTTCAGCAAGCTATTCACACATGAACCAATTTTACCACTTTCTGATAACACAAAAAACATCTTTCTAAAGAGATCAAGTAAATAAGATCTTACCATCATCCAAAAGTAGTAAAATTGGCCACAAAAAACATAAAAAGGTGTTACCTCTAATTCCCATAGACATCAACAGAACTCTTCGTAGCATTAAACCCCCAGTATTTGTTATCGAATTTCAATACTCGAGAAGGCTTCAGATAACGATAACACTAGACCTAATAATAAACTAAAGCTAAATTAATTAATATCGTGAGTGAGGCGATCTGGAGCGGAATCCACCGCCGCCGCCGCCGCCGCCGCCGCCCCCGGAGCCGTAGCTGTCTCCGCCGTTACGGTTGTAGGGGCGGCCGCCGCCGCCGCCGCCGTATGACGAGTTGTAGGGCCGGCCACCGCCCGAACCGCCGAAGGAGCGTCCCCGGTAGCCACCGCCGCCGCCGCCACCGCCTCCGCCCCCGCGGCCACCCCTGAACCCGCCACCACCGCCGCGGCGGTTGCCGTCTCGCCTTCTAGAGATTTCGACTTTGAGCGTCGCGCCTAGCATCTCGAAGCCGTTCATGGCGCTACACGCGTCCTCCGCCTCCTGCAGGCTTTCGAACTCGATGAACGCGAATCCCGGGGGGTTTAATGCTACCCAGACTGAGTTCAGTTTTCCGTATTTATCGAATTCTCTTTCGAGATCCTCTTTTTTGATGCCTTCGACGAGGCCACCCACGTACACGCGGGTTCCGTTCGATGAACTCATGACTGAGTCGAATCTACAAAGAAAATATTACATCAAACACTGAAATATTGCGGCGCTATTTATAATGTAATTAATTTCGTTCTATTTAAAGCCGATGCTAACCATTGATGCAGGAATTTGACTTCGGAATGAATAAATAAATACAAAGAATCGGAAAACAAGATGTCGACTGCCGGACGCTTGGATGCCACGACGCCACACCAGCTAATCGATCAGTCTTCTGGTTGCTGATAATATGTAGATGTGTAGACTTACGTGATGATGTATTTAACTATTTCTTTACCAAATTAACATTAATTGCTGTCTATTTTATTTTTGCAACAATTTAAAAAATTAAAAATAGCGAGAGATCTAGGGCGACGTCCAAAGCTTTAAATTGAGTGAACGAGGGAGCGAATGAAAAAAACGGAAATCGATGAAACGAATGAACAATGTTAACACCGGCCGGCATAGATTACGTAATAATGTGGCTACATCAAATACGTATATTCTACCATTTTAACTTCGAATATTATTAGGCCATAATATTATTTTATTTCGTTCGGTTCATTAATATTAACATTTTATTATTCATAACAATATTTACAAATATATGATCTACAATCAGTGAAAGTCGCTGATAAGCGTGTACTTGTTAATATTTTTAATTTACATTGTTCTAGGTTTTTAAGTGTGCGTCATCGGCATATATGTGTGCGTAGCGAGGCAATGAGTGAAGGGTGGGAGGAGGCTTCGTGAGTACAGCGAGGGAAGGAGGAGGTCGGTAACTACAAAACCGGCCAAACTACTTTGTTCAACGGTCGCAGTGTCGCGCGCTATTCGTTTATTCCTTCCGCTTCGGTTTGCCCCACCTTTGTTTCGGTATGGATTGTTTAGCAACGAATTGTGCGAATACCGCGAGTGCACCGTTATAACTATCAGTGATAACATCCACCTATCGAGGTGTGCAATGTTATGGTAGGTACTAAGAAAGTATCCGTGCAATGTTTGGATAAGTGTAGATATAGGTTGCGTGCGTGAGGGAGCCACAGTAAAAGTGAAATGAATATTTTTGTGTTCAGTTAGTGAATAATGAAGTGCTGCAAGGATATGGGGGTGCAGAAGAGACACAGTCAGTTCAGTGACACCAAGTACAAGTGGAGGACGGTGGTGGTGTTGTATGTGGTAGGGCTGTGGTCGTGTAATGGACAGGAGCCGATGGAGTCAGACCCGTACTTGGTGAACAGATCTGCTGGTCTGAATGAGCTGCCGGGCGGGGTGCTGGCTGGTGGCAGGACAGTGTGGAAGCGGGATGGAGCACCCTACTTGCTCCGAGATGATCTCTTGATAGAGAGAGATGCAGAGCTGGTGGTGGAGCCGGGGGTGGAAGTCAGGTTCGCACCCATGGTCGGCGTCACGGTGCGGGGGAAACTCGTCGCTGCCGTGAGTACTTACAAAAACTTCTTATACATAAAGGAATAAAATAACGGGACCAAGAAAGACGCCTTGCGGGACTCCAGCGACTCTTCGAATAATGAATAACGTGTTTTCTTGAAAACATTTCGACTTAGTCAATATTCAATGAATTGAAAAAAACTAGTATAGCGTTTAGGTACTTACCTAATCAATTCATAAAAACAATAGTTAAAAGCGCAAAATTTAAGTCATATATTCGTCATTTGCTACATTTAGTTACTCTAAGCTATATTACTTATACTTAATCCCGTTACAACTTTCAACAATGTGTAGTTCGACTCCCAAGGTGAACCAGGCTGGCTGAATTCCAGCTAGCCTGGGCTTGTTATATATATGCAAATTTCTCCATCAAGTTACTAATAGTACTTATTAGCATACCTGGACGTTATATTAATAGCTGAAGCACGTAGGTATGCCCTACGTGAGTCATACCATCAGTCGACTGAGTCTCTTACACCTATAAATATAGGTAGGTATGTAGCTGTATAAATTCGTTATTTTTAAAATATATACGTATTCATAATACATTTTCTCGTAATTATTATTATCAGAGACGACGGTACCTACGAACGATTTTATTATTTCTGAAAAATAGCTACTTAATTCCTAATATGTACCTACATAGTTACAAGAATTCCCATTCATATTACAGCTTTGTAGCAAACTCGAACCAGACACTCAGCCGAGTCCCATAAGAAAATAAATCACGATATTATCCTTCAACCTTTTCAAACTGGACCGACACAAAAACGGTCGGGAACAAGACTATGATGTCAAATTAGAACCGGTTCCGAGAACGCGTCTTCACACGCCTCATCCCGAGCAAAACATGCACAAACAACTAAGTATAAGAAAGGTGAAAGAACCCCAACTCACGAGAAATATTGCAAAAAATACTATAAACACAATCTCGCTTTCAAAAAAGGTCGCGCTAGATATTATGTGGTCCAACTCAAACAAAACGCCCTTCAGTGAGTACCTACCTGACGATCCTTATCTTTGTCCCAAATATTATACCTACGAGACCTAAAAACCTGCGTGAAAATGGAACGAAACATTATATTGATCGCGTTTTCTTTCACGTTATCAGGCGGGTCGATAAATTCCGCGATTGCTGATAGTGAGTACAAACCCTGATAATAATACGATATAATACACTCATTCACCTGTGTTGATTTATTCACCTGCTGAGAGTGCGCCGCAAATATTTATAGCAAATACGATAAAAGGCTTGCACATATTTGATCGAAGGGTATATATGTTTATAGCAAGAGACAGTGGTTATGCTAGCGAGTCTCTTCACAGGATATTTTTACTTCTATAAAATATAATTATTTACAAATTTAACACTTACGTAGCGCCGATTTATTTTAATTGTCTAGATTAATTTTGATTTATTCAAAGTGTAATAGATTAATTGCATTGTAGCTGAAGAGGGCCAAAAATCTGAATATTAAAGATATTAGAAAACTAAAATGTTTGGTTATACTTTATTATGACAATAAAACACGTTTCAGCAGTTGTGATATTTTTGTCTGTTTATATTAAACGTTCGTCGCGCAAACACGGCAACGGATCATCATGATTATTGGTATGTAGGTACATAGTATATGGTCTTAAGAGTGTCGTAGGCTACTTTTTATCCTGAAATAATGCGAGCGCAGCCGCGGGCGTTCACTAATAGAAAATATTAGTGCATACGTACATACATTACATGAACCTGCTTACTTTCCGTAATCCCCATCTCACGAACGAGCACCCAGGACTGAGAGTACTCGCGCCGTGACTCAGGCCATCCAGTACCTCTAATGGTGCAGCTGTTCCTACAAAGGGCCGACTAATCCCCAATCTTGACCCTCCATCGCGACCTGGCGCCCTGAGCCGAGCACGGCCAAGACAACGCATCTCGACATCCTTTCGCTAATTCAATCAGCTTGAATCAGGACCCAGGCGGCTCACTGGTAGATACTCCCGGGAACCGAACTAGGCTAGGAAGGAAGTAGAGATATTGAAAACGAATAGTAGAGCAGAGATATTGTAATGTTAAATTATTGAACTTGCTTGTTTGTAAAAATATGATCCGAGTTCTACAATACACCAGTTATCCTACTATTACTACTGCATACTTATTAACTTTACAAGTCGGTGTTTGTTTTGTCTCTGTGTATTTCAAATTGTATGTAAACACTAACAATATTAAAAAAATATCACTTAGGTATATGTTAGTACTTACTAGAATCTGTTGGTCGCGCCATGTTTAGCTACCACGAACATGAAAGCGTATTCACCTTCAAGCAGAACGTTGCAGTTTCTCCGTCTTCATTTCATCCATCATTAGATTACGATTAGCTACGCTGTGAACCAAATTACGCACGGCTTCAATGGCGATGAATACTGCCACGGTTATAATACAACTTCAAGTGAAAACAGCCTGTCCCACGATAGTTTATTGTGTCGATGAGTCGGAGACAAAGAAAAATGTTCAACAATGTGCCTAATGAGAACTGTCAGCCATCTGTAATTACTTGGACTTTGATTCAACTTCTTAAATGACTACATTGGAAGAGTTTAATTAAGAATAATGAGGTAATTTCTTAATCAGTTTAAGAGTTAGTAGAGAAGGGTTTACGAATAGTTACTTAAATTAGCTAATTGTAATGATTTCATTAATTGTACTTACATATTATCATAGTCACCAATGCAACAGTTGACACAAAAACACGTGAAGGCTCTTTTGTGCTACTACCTAATGATACCTGAGTTGAGTATTTTTTGTTCTTTTCGGGGTTGTTGACTGCTCCGTTGCATTTTTCGACCCAATTCAACGGAAGTGTCGGAAACGGCGTAAAAAATGTTGAATGTAGCCGTTGTAACCGCAAAAAAACTTTCGCTGTCGAATCAGATAACATCAGTGAAATTATACAGTTCCTGAGCCTTAAATAAATAGAGAACTGTTTATAAGAAAAAAAATAACAGTTAAATTTATGTAAAGTATGAATACTGAGAATATGTCCTTGAAATTCCGCTACGTTACATTACATTACAGCTTATTAACTATGCGTGGAAAGTTAAATGGTCTAGTTAGTACTTTCGTACCGTTGCTATCAAAATTGTGTCGAGATCTGTAAACAGATAAAGCTACCAAACCACGAGATATGAAACTAAACACTATTCCCTAATCTGGAACTAAGCTTACAAAGAAATGTGTCGTCCTTATCACACGTGTACCACAAGATAAGGAGAGATGATTAGAAGGTTCAGTCTGCACCTGCTTGGACGCCGCTCTGTTTTATTAGCATCCATGATTACCTTTTGTTTGCAGTTATTAATTCTCTGCGTTTCTGTATGAACTGGCCGCACAAACATTCTTATGAGATACTTATGCTTCCTTAAGTAAATTACTTACTCTGAAGATGGTACAATCTGGCCCGTCTCGTAGAGACGCGCGTTGAAGTCTTTTACATGACGTAGCAATACAAGAAATTCGTAGCATTTTGTACAATTTTTTCCTCGAATTTATTTCACATTTTACCAAGTTAGTCAGGCTATTCTCAAAGTATCTCTGTAACCACTGCACTGGTCAATATCTTTACCCGACTTATCAAAAAGAGAGGTTCGTAATTCTTCTGAATGTTTTCTATGGGTATGTTACGCGATTACTCCGCTATTTAATGAACCGATTATCTATACTAATGTATAAAGCTGAAGAGTTTGTTTGTTTGTATTTTTGTTTGTTTGAACGCGCTAATATCAGAAACTACTGGTCCGATTTGAAAAATTCTTTTTGTGTTTGATAGACCATTTATCGAGGAAGGCTTTAGGCTATATAACATCACGCTGCAACTAATAGGAGCGAAGAAATGATGGAAAATTTGGAAAAAACGGGGAAAATGATTCATCTTTGAGGGCTTCTGTTGCGTGCGCTGCGAAAACAGTTCTAGATATCAAAAAATATGTATTAAAGAATTATTTCTCTTGAAAATACTAATACTAATATATAAAGCTGAAGAGTTTGTTTGTTTGTTTGTATGTTTGTTTGAACGCGCTAATATCAGAAACTACTGGTCCGATTTGAAAAATTCTTTTTGTGTTTGATAGACCATTTATCGAGGAGGGCTTTAGGCTATATAACATCACGCTGCAACTATTAGGAGCGAAGAAATGATGGAAAATTTGGAAAAAACGGGGAAAATTATTCATCTTTGAAGGATTCTGTTGTGTGCGCTGCGAAAACAGTTCTAGATATCAAAAAATATATGTATATAAAGAATTATTTCCCTTGAAATGATCTAACAAAATGTCTGCAACAACTTAATAAACCCGTTTTTATGGTAATAACTATTCCACGCGGACGAAGTCGCGGGAACCAGCTAGTTCACAATAAAATTATATATTCATGTTTTGTTTCAAATTTTATTTTGTATATACAAAATAAAATTTATATGAGTATATATGTAGATATCTATTGCTTTATGTAGACTTGCTTGTAAATTAAATAACAATAAATATTTAACATAAAATTATCCTATGAAACCCATGAATATACATAAGCCGGTAATGTTCTGGGTTTTAACCAAACAAAATACTAAGAGCATAGTGTCTGTGTATAGTGCAAGACAGCCTCAGATGCAGCTGCACCCTAATGAACAGAGAGTGTTACAGTTACCGGCCGTGTTGTGCTCGGCGCGCCGTAACCCCTTCGTAGATAGCAACCTTGGCGGCTCATAGCCTATGAATCATTAGCTATTGTTACTGATTACTCTCGACTCTACCTATTCTCGCAAGCATACAAGTATAACACACAAGTACTCACATCAATTAGTCCGTCATATAGAATAGAATATATCTTTAATGTACACCATAGAAATACAGCTTATTACTTGATATTTTTTTTTTTTTATTACATGAGATAGGCTCACGCTTGCCTACAACGCAACATTATAATCTACGATCTAGCGCACTTGCCTGGAAGAAACCGGTTTACTCTCGACTTGAAGACCGACAAATCGTAGTTCAAGGGGAATAAAGATTCGGGCAAGGAGTTCCACAGTTTGAATTGACTTACCTGAAAATACTTACCAGAAAACTCAATTTAAATAATAGATGTAGGTAAAGTTTCATTTTAATTAAGTAGACTTTTTTTCCAACTCAGATATAATTTAGGTATGGTAATAAAATAAGTAAATCTTTCTTCCCAATTCTCCCCAATTACATGAATTACAAATGATATTATTCATGAGTACTTTATCTGTTCACGTCATGAATCACGTCAATACAACATTCGATTCTAAGAAAAAAATGCTAATTAAATCTGTCTCGTATCAGTCGTGGGGCTGAGTCATAAGTGGTTACCCCCAGTGTCACTTCAGTAGTCATGCGTATGTACTTTATAGGAGAGGGGTAGGTATTAAGAAAAAAATGCTAATTAAATCTGTCTCATATCAGTCGTGCGGCTGAGTCAGAAGTGGTTACCCCCAGTGTCACTTCAGTAGTCATGCGTATGTACTTTATAGGAGAGGGGTAGGTATGTTGTGTAATGTACCTAACTCTTTTATAGGCACATTAATTTGTATGACCTTGCATGTTCTTCACTTACGAAAGACTACGAGTTTTCCGTATGTAAGTAGTTACTGGGTAAGTACTTAACTAACTTTTTTTACGAATGAAATGGATACAAAAGTATTCAAAGTTTATGTAGGTATAACTTTAGTGTTTTGTGGTTACAGTTATACTTAATCTATGTACATTGGACTCCTATTGCGTTAAGCAATCTCTTCAAGGAATCTTAACTAGTTACAGAATAAAAGTATAAAATTAATTTAAAAAAAACCCACAAATTTATTGTCACAGACCCGACTAGCCCTAGGTACCGCACTAGACCATCCTATCACAAAGCGGACGGATGTAATATTGTGCAGTGGCTGATAAGAAACAATATAACGGAAGTAGCATACTAGCAATATTATTATCAGGTGACATATTATTATAATGACAAGCAAGTAGGTACAGTGCCAAGTACAATAATACCTATACACGTAGTGAGTCATCTAGGTCGTGCAGTTTAAAGAGAGAGCAGGTTTTTGCAGCGATGTTAGCAAATACAAAAGAAATGTCGCGCAATGACGATTGTGCTGAACTGAAACGCTTTCTTCGCTCGCAATTGCTCGGAAAATGGTGCAAATAGAGACGATACGTGGTGTTAACATGTGGTATCAGTTAATTGTAGCTAATATGGTCTGTGGTAGGATTTGGGCACACCTCACAGTATATATTTTAACTAAAATAGGTTTTCACTAGACCCCTATTGCCTGATGGTAAGCAATATTGCTGTCTAAGAAGTGCATACCTAAGAAACGCCTCAGAAATGAGGAATATGGCTCCAGCTAACACCATCTAGTGAATCTAGTCGCTAATAATGACGCAGAGTTAGTCAATTATGTTTCTGGAGAACTTGCACGAATCACAAGTCACGAAATTACGGAAACTGCGAAGAGAAAAAAACTAGAGCAGAATCCCCGCGGTGCCAAAAAAACTGGCTTCCGCGAGTCGAATCATCTCTTACAATTTCTTTAGATCGATTGTTTAGATGTTTCGGGTCGCGCCCGAATAACTGCACCATTTTGTTGTCTTCTATGTTGCGGTACAAAGAACTTATGCAATAAATTCACGGTATTTTTGGCCTATTTTGTAAACCTCAGACAGGAAGTCATAGAAGAAGGGTCGATGTTGTTGAGCACCCTCGAACACGCAAGAAGACACCTGAGCTTGAATGACTTGTGTAGAGGCATACTTACATTGGGTGTAGGTGTAGTACTTGTAGGGTTTGTCATTTTGTTACGTAATTATAATGGGTAAGTTTGTAAGGGGCGAAATATATGTGGTGTATCTGACATGGTTTACAGAAAAGCTCGAAGGAAAAAAAGGAAGGAAAAACGATTGATTGAAAGGAAGGACGAATAATTGTATCATCCGACACGAAGAATGTAAATTATCATTTTAAAATTTTCCAATGTGCCATCCATCTATGAATTTACTACAATTACATAATATAAGCAGTAGCACCGAATAGATAAAATTTCTGTTCTCCATTTTTACGGGAAACGAACAGCAATGTATTGAATCCTGTATTTGAACCTTCACTAATGATGCTTAACACGTTGAACGCTTAGAAAAAAATGACATTTTACTCCAAAAAAAATTTAATGTCATTTTAATAATAATGATGTTATGTGTACAGAAAACAATTATTAGTGAAATTAAAAATATAGTTTTTGAGATATTGGCTAAAAATTACATGAGGGCACCGGTGACCCCCACGGCGCTCAAAAGCAGAAATGTGAATATACGTTACAGCGCGCCACGCCGCCCACCCCGCCGGTCACCCCACGCTCCAGTCAGTCGCAGGCGCTTGCGTAGAAAGGTTGCGTTCTGTTTATTTTTCGGTAGCGTTAGCGAGTTTCGTTCGAGTTTTGTTCCGTAATTCATTCCAATGGAATATATAGTATAGGTAGGCGAGATACCTACGTGATTTTTGTGAATTTCAAATGGATTTTGCAGACTTTGATTTTTCGCAAGAAGACTTGCAAGAAATCGCTGCCTTGGAATATAATGAACTTCAATTATCATTCAGCAATGTCAGTAGTGACGAAGGGTCTGAAAATCTGCATGTACCGAAGAGAAGAAGACTTATGGTTATCAATTCTGAAAGTGATAATGACTCGGTAGAAAGTTTTGTCGCACGAAACATACCTACTTCTTCAAACACGTACTCAAAATGGAAGAACCCTACTGGACGCTCGGCTCGAGTAATACCCTTCACCGAGCCCACAGGTATGAAGTTCCCTTTTTCAAGAGACTTTTGCCAAGCTGATCCTGAGGATTTTTACACTTTGTTAGTTGATGATCACTTGTTTCAAATAATTGCCGAAGAAACGAACTTGTTCGCTACCCAAAGCCGTGAAGATAATGTCTATAAGCCGTGTTCTCGCTCACATTTATGGCATCCAACGGACATGTATGAAATAAAGCGTTTTTTTGGACTAATATTATTCATGGGTCTGGTAAAACTGCCATCAATTAGCGATTACTGGAGTACAGATGACATGATGGCACAAACGTTTCCCCGAACAGTGATGACAAGGAATAGATTTGAATTACTTTTGCAGTACTTACACTTTGCCGACAATGACAACATAAACCCGAATGATCGTATTGGAAAGATCAGATATCTTGTAAATCTATTAAATGATAGATTCAAAACCTACTATGCGCCCAAAGAAGAAGTATGTGTCGACGAAAGTATGATTCCTTTTAGAGGTCGAGTTGCATTTCGACAATATAATAAATCAAAGAGACACAAATACGGTATAAAACTGTTTAAAGTTTGTACAAATCCTGGATATACTATAAAAATACAGGTATACAGCGGAAAAAATCTTGATACTGAGAATAACACCCCCACGAAGATAGTATTATCCCTGTGTCACGAACTCCTCAATAAAGGCCACACCATTGCCACCGACAACTGGTACACAAGTTTAGGACTAGCATACGAATTACTAAAGAACAATACACATTTTTTGGGGACTGTTAGAAAAAACAGACGAAACTTGCCCAAAAAAGTAGTCGAAACCAAACTAAAGCGAGGTGAATTTGTCGCACAAGAGAACGATGATGGCATTACAGTATTAAAATGGAAGGATAAAAGGGACGTTTTAATGCTGTCGACAAAACACACGGACACATTTACTCGTCTGAATATCAAAGGCAAGAATGTGCGAAAACCCACAATGGTCATTGATTACAACAAATGTAAAGCTTCTGTCGACATGAGTGACCAGATGACATCATATTCAACCCCTCTGAGAAAGACTGTCAAATGGTACAGGAAATTGGCCATAGAATTGCTCCTGAATACATCAGTGGTAAATGCGCTGATAATGTATAAAGAAACCACAAAGAAAAATATTTCAATAGTGGATTATAGAAAACGGCTTGTTCGGTATCTAACTAATTCAAGGAATCCAGAACCAGAAAGAGATTATTTGAGAAATGAATTACGTCCAAAACGACGTAAACATGAACTGATCAAAAAGACGGGACCAGTTCAAAAAACCAGACGATTCTGTGTTGCCTGTTACAAGAAGAATGTAGAGATGTTCTCGAGAAAAGATGCAAAAAATAAGACACGCAAAGTACCTACCTATTGTTCACAATGTGATGGTCAACCGCACTATTGCCTACCGTGTTTTAATAGGGAGCATCGACAGTAAGCAATCCGAATAAATGTTTGACTTGACATGTAACTGTTTATTTTTGTTTGTGATTTTCTATTTTTATTGTTTTGTGTCAGAGATGTCGTCACAACTAAGATGTGTTCATGGATAATTTTTTTTTTCTGTTCTAAAATCTTTTAGTTCCTAATATAAGGCCTATTATAATTTCTTTATTTAACTAATTCATTTAAAAAACATATTTTGAACATAAGAATAAACTTTTTAAAAAATAAAAGGCTTTTATACAAATTTCAAGAAATTTCTAAGTTCCATTCACAGAATCTGTGTCCTGCTTGGTATATTTCCTCTTGAGCGCCGCGCCGGTCACTTCCGATGCACAAATTAAAGGTAACTGTGCCCGGTGGCGTAGAAAAATGTCTTGAAAATAGGTCTGACTTGAGGTCACAGGTGCCCCCCATGGCTTAATGAAGTACACAGGTAGAGGTCATATATGGCCCCCATGGCGTTCTACGTGTTAAGACCTCGATTACTAAATCCCGTTACAAATGCAACATAGAGGAAGTACATTGAACAACAATGGCGTGTAATTGATCTAGTTGGTGGAAACACGCCCAAGACCTTGCAAATCAATATAGAGCTGTTCCCGAGCTGATTGCGTGGAGCCGGTTCGCCCACTCGTAGATGTCTATCTGGCGCCTGGCGGACCTTTCCTGTTGCAAGAATCACCTATAATATCGTACAAGAACTTGACATGATTAGGTAGTATTCAGTATTCATATATTGCCTATAGTCGTCCACTTCTTCTTAATACTGTACATAGTGTGTAGCTAATGATTTTCCTTTTATCTAATAACAATTAGTTATTACAAATTCTACTTATAATTTCCAGCACTTTTAATAGTGGTATCATAATTGGCTGTCACAAAACTCTAATAAAAAGAAGTAAATTAAAAAAGAAGACAAATTTGAGCGACCCAAAAAGAAAATACTTACAAGAACTATTCCAAATGTCTATAAAGCGACCATTTCTTGTTCGTAAAAGTCACCAAAATGCAGATGCAGTTGTTCTACTTTAACCACAGTCCAAAATGACCCCTTGAATACTCCAAGCTAATGACTAAAATCTGAACTTCTCGTCACGCTACGTGCCTTGCTGGACAAACTTGCCTTCAACGATCTGGGCAAAGTAACACACCATAATAAACTACCTTCACATAGACATGCTTGTGTACACCATAATATGCCATAACCACAGTATATGTAGTGGTGCTGTTCCATAACCGACGCGGCGACGTTTGCAAGTTCAATGTCTTGTTACGTAGTTAGTAGACACACGAATTGAACATGGAATAAATAATAGTAGTCACTAATTCAAGTACGGGTCTGCTCACATCACTTGTCTCCGATGAGTATTGCTTAGTTATTCGTCTTTTTATTTGAATATGCTCACAATTTATGGTAAATTATTCCCGAAACCCAAGGGCTTCAAAATTTCATTTATAAAGCATTTAATCAATAAACCTAAACGTACTGACCTAAAAGCAAATTCAAAGTCCAAACAGGTGGATGTAAGAAAATTGTAGTCAATTTGTTGTCACTATACAAACACTAAGTTAAGTAACTAATAGTATGAAACATTACTGTACAAACATTTCCTGATTTTTTCCAATGAAAAGAAAATCAAACGAGATCAAATTTATCGTCAATCAATCTCAACAGACCTTAGAAAAGTGGCAGCACAACAATACTCTTCTAGGCAAGTTCAATGTCTCCGTATCGAAAGATCTCGTTAGGGAAGTGTCGGTGTATGCGTGCTGTGTACTACCACAGCACGCGGAGGTGCTATCAAGTCGAGTGGCGGAGTGGAGCCACCTGCCGGGACCAAGCGACAATGTGCAATAACGGGAACTATGCTTTATGGACCCATGAACAGGAAAACATAGGTCTTTATTACAGTAGGTGAATGCTGAAAAGTTCATCTGAAGCATTGTTTCCCAGTTATATATTACTAAAAATTAGAAGTAGAGAAAACTTACTCGGTTGTCTCTGCCCGCTTATCGTCTCGAAACTATTATTTTTGTAAAAGTACTTAGCTTGCACAAAATAACTGTAATGCGATCTCCAAAACGAATTGCCAAATGTTGCGTCGAATCCGTTTTGCACGATTCGAGGCTGAAAAGTCTGTTCTCAATATTTTTATTCCGGTTGTTGCGATTAAACGAACTCTATCGAATGGTCTTATTGGGATTGCAGTTGGTTTGATATTTTTAGAAACAATATTGCTTGCTCGCAATATCAATCTCATTGCATTACGTAATTATACTTGAAGGAAGAGAACCTGCAGTAGGTTGTAGAGCCGTCATTCAGAATTTGATGGATGATCAACAAAAATATACAAACGAAAAGCGTCTTATTCAACATCTGGCTTTACAAAGATGCACAGGCCAGACGCTATGTTGCTACAAAGAGCAAATGCAGTCACGTTATGCAATAGAGATGTTTCAAAACACCGTCGTCTCGGTGATGCTACTGCCCGTGATGCTGCGTGATGCAGAACATAGCCAGGTCAACTACTTGTCTGGGCTCTTCTGTTGTATTTGAAACATTGCTTAAATATTTTCGTATTATTATTTCAGACTTGGTTTATAAGATTATGAACGTGCGGATTGGAATTCGGTTTTTGTCTCAGTAAAATTAATGTGGTAAAGTTATTTTCTGTCAAAGAATTTCATCACTATAACACAGCGTACTGTCCCCAAGGTATGACCGTAAACTCTAGTCCGTTACGCGTCTCTCAAGGGATAAACATACCGGACAAAGGCCATTGTGGCGAGTCTTCCGTGTGGTATAATGACGCTATTGGAAACAGATGTGTCGATCAGGCGGTAGACTTCACTGGCTAATTATTATGAATATCAACGAAGTAGGTACTTTCTACTACTCCCAGGTCTCGCATAGTTATGGAAGAGACTTGATAACTACGCATTAGATATGCTGTTCCTATAACTATTTTAAAATAGTTTTCATACACACACCTACGCTTAACTGATACCTGTCGACACAATATTAAAGTTGTAATTCAGATTTTAAGACCGTCTATTAGTATGTCCCTATCAAAACCGCGCCTATCGAAAGATAATGCCTCTACTACATGATATCTTTGTTTACTCTACCGATACAACGATTACAAATAGCCATGAGGATCTAAACATTTCGAAATGGTTCCGGAAATGCAATCGCATCACGCATAGTTCCAGTGAACTCTTGAAAAACAAGCTACGTCAATCTTTGGACCGGTGTAACATATAGCAAGAGTTAACAAATCTGTAGGGAGCGTATGATTAGGTAGTTACTATTAATTTTAAAAAGCTACTACACTTAGCCAACAGTAGGCAACACTTACCTACGTGTTTACTACTTTAGTGTTTATGATAATTTGTTTCAGATAAACGCGCTTTAGAGAAGATTATATTCTGAGGAAATTCAGAATATGTCGCCTCTTATTCTAGAGAAACGGACGAACGAGTCAGACAAAATAGATAGATAATATGGAGAATACTCCGGTTACCGATACTTTTGAGCGTGTAATATATATGTATGTGGATTAGTTTGAAACCACCAACGTTAATATGCCCCTGAATTCCGACAAAGCATCTAGTGCGTGAGTACTTTTAGCCTGGCTGAGTGATACCATCGTCACGCCCTGGTTCTCCCTGCAAAAAGCGTGACAAACAGACCTTCAGATCGGTGAAAAGTCCACGTTTACCCACTTTGTGGGCTCATCCGACGATATAGACCTTTTAAAGAAATTAACACGTGGGTTAATTAATTTAACACGTTAATTACTTGTGGGTATATTATAATATTTAATATTTTGATAGATAATTGGAAATGATGGTACTTAGATGAATAGAAGCAGTGTTTGCATGGCACTTGCTTGTATCAATTATCGCTCCTCATTTAATGTACATGGCGCAGACGGATTTATTCGGAATTATGTAGTGAGTGATTGATTCCGCGTTACTCGGGAGATAATATCGAGTTGGAGTTCGTGTTTGTTTTGGTGTAGAACTATTAAAATGGAATCGGTTTTGTCAGCGCCACCGCCGTTCTCTTTTGAGAAAGATTTAGTTAGTATAACTTCAGGAAATCTTAGTGATCAGTGGACAAGGTGGAAAAAGTCATTCCTCATCTACTACGAGGCATGCCAGCTCAGTGTTAAAGAGAAAACTGTGCAAGTGAACATTTTATTGCACATAATAGGTGAACAGTGTCGTGACGTTTACGAACAGTTTGACCTTGAGCCAAATATTTCGGTGGACGGTTCATTAAAGAAATTTGACCGATTTTTTACACCAAAGAAAAAACTAACTGTTGTGCGACATATATTTTTCACGCGAAATCAACAACAACACGAAACGGTGGAGCAGTATGTGTTCGACCTCAACAAGTTAGCGGCATCCTGCGAGTTTAAGGATTTGAAGGAGGATCTCGTGAGGGACAGATTGATATGTGGCTTGAGGGAAGAAGCGTTGAGAGAACGTTTGCTTCGAGAGTTTGATTTGACGTTGAGAAAGTCGTTAGATATTTGCAGCGTTGCAGAGATGTCCCGAGTACAAGCCACGCGCATGAGCTTAGAGCAGGATGCAAGACAGGTCGACGAGGTGAGGGAGCGAGACAGCGAATTAGCCGTGCATTGGGTGCAGAGACAGGCAACTTCTAGCGGACGAGCGAGGGCACCGGGCAGCGGTGCTGGAGCACGAGCGGCGCCCGCGCCAACAGTGAGCGGCGCCGGCGGCCCGCCGCCATGATGAGAGCGGCCGGGGTGAACGTTCCGGTAGTGATTTCCGGCCGGTAGCAGCAGCAGCGCCAGCTCGCGGCATCGAGAGGCCGTGCACGGCAATTCGATCCATCGATGTGTGTGTATTGCGGTTTAGTGCACGGTAAAAGCAAAGCAAAGTGTCCAGCGTTTGGGCAAAGATGTATGCGGTGTAATCGTATGAATCACTATGCGCGAGTGTGTCGTGTTGATGCGGTACAGGAGAATTCCATAGATCAGGTGAGTCGAACAAGTAAATGTAAAAGTAGCAAGCCGTGGATGTCGAATTTAGAAATACATAAAAAGAAAATAGGTTTTAAGTTGGACTCTGGAGCCGATGCAAATGTTTTGCCGCGCAGATATTTACGGCGACTTAATATAAATGAGAGTGATCTTTTAGAAGCGGATGTTGGGTTAGTGGATTATTCAGGCGGGCGTATTGAAGTGTCAGGCCATGCAGTGCAATTTAAACACTTCAGGAATATCAATTGTGCAGATATTTTGTAAATGATTTAAACAAGCTCGATGTAATAATAATTTTAATAATTCATAATGAACTTTTAATAACATAATCTATTATTTTCTCTATATTGGTACCATATTTTCTTTTGTTCAAAAGAGGATAGTGAGGATCATTTATGTAAGTACCTAATTTCAAAATAATCACAAAAAATATTACCTATTGTTCTAACATCATCAATAATTAAACTTAAGTACTAACGATTTTGTTTTGTGTAAACTCAATTAGCATGTTACATTTTATTTTATTCAAAAAGGGAGTTGTGGGTATATTATAATATTTAATATTTTGATAGATAATTGGAAATGATGGTACTTAGATGAATAGAAGCAGTGTTTGCAAGGCACTTGCATGTTTCAATTATCGCTCCTCATTTAATTAGATGACATCACTCTCGTATGAGTAATTTCCAAGACTAGACAAACCAATTAGAGTAATGAGATTTCTGTTGCCCAAACAATGGGAAATGCTAGCGGGTTATTGTAATAAGATTGCCACCAATACCTTGTTAGACGATATTAAGACGGTAACTAGGACACGCGACAAGAAGGATAGCTAGTCAACATTAACTGAAATAGTGAATTAGCGAAGGATGTTTCAAAACTGTTGTCATAGTATTTTACAAGGATTTGTCGTGTTTATTATCCTGCACACTAGTTAATATTACGAACCTAGTATATAAAGTATCAGCAATAGCCTACATTCAACCACACTAGTAACCGAATACCGGATACAAATTACAAATAACACCTGTATTCAGTTCAGACTAATTACAAATTGGCTGCAGATATTCAGCAGAGACTGTTCGTGTCAGCATTTTGAAATGGGTGAACAACCCGTGAACACGAGTGTCGTACTGTTACTGGTTCTGTGGCTCGATGGGGCTGGCCGTGCTTCCTTGCAGGCGCTCGTGGGGTCGTGGTGCCGCGCCAAGTATAGTCTAAGTGATAGTCTCATACCAAGCTGCACAAAATAAAAAATATCGCCCCCTGACAAAATATGTACTTAAATAGACAACCAAAACTTAATTTTTCCGAATTTTAAAACTCGTAGAACAAAATTTGTTTTATTAGGTATTAAAGTCAGTTAGTTACCAATAACCCTATATATATTTAATAACCCTATATATATTTAATAACCCTATATATATATATATATATATATATATATTTAATCTTATTTTTTTAACACACAGACTTTCTCACTAATTGTAGTTTTGATCTAAAAATATGTTGATCGATACGATTTACAATAGGTTATTAATTATTTACTGTCATAAACATAATTTAAATTAAATTGAGAGATTCTCTTCAAACTGCCATTTTGTTAATTCAAATCAAACATATCTTGTGCAAAAAATGTAATATTTTATTACATACTAGGAACATCCAAAGGTGAGGTCAACAAATTCGTAAGACGCGATGACGTGATGTCGTCTCCATTTACGTATTGATTGATTCCCTCACCAAACATGACGGTCAATTGACGACGACTTGCTTTTCTTATCATGCACTTAACTAGTATTAAAAAAATTAAAATATATGTATGTTCTTTAATAGCATTAAGTACTATTAAAAAATGTGTGCAATATGCAATGCTGTACATAGTTATAGTCACCATGAAAGTCGACTAAGCATGATTCCAGGATATTGTGATACCTGCCAACCAAACTAAAATACATTGTTTTACTTATGTTGAAATTAACAAAATTGCAACAGATTGGTGTAAATGGACAAAACCCTCGACCAGGTACTAATACAATAAGCAGGTTATAGAGAACAATGAACTTTAACTGTGTGTTGTTGTTGGAGGTCGTTATGTTACTAATGAGGCTAATGATGAAGTCGTTATTCATTTAAAGGTAGCGAGAGACCCAATGTTATAACTACGGTGTAAAGTGCAGCAGACCGTGAACATTTTAATGTAGAGCTTGGGTTTCATATTATACTTCCATAAGAAGTTACATTTCTTGGCATATGAGACACGTGGTGCATCTATTGTTGTATTAATAGTTATACAGCGAAACAAAAACATAACTTATAAAGGAATTAGTTACCCACAATACGTAACGAAAACTGTTTCCTTAACAATAACGAAGTAACAGAAAGCAAAGCGCTTGAATCTCGTATTCATGGGCTTGTAAGAATAGATCACCATACGAGTACACCTTGAGAAACAAATGGCCACACATAATATCTAGATCGGAGCCCACGGAGCATGACCGGCCATGGGAATCCAGGCACAAACAGCACATTACCTAGCACAGGGTAACTAGTCACTAAACACTAGACTAGACTATATGAGTGCCTGTAGTAATTTCATATCAACATACTTTTGATTTTTCACAAGTATTTAAAAACCGTTGATATTCGAAGTCTTTTATAAAGCAAAGATTTTTTCCTGTATGGATCAGTTGAATTTAATTTCCATATTTCTATAACTAGTAAAATAATAACGTAAATATAGACCAAGTAATCCTAAAACTGTCACATTTGGATTCCTTGAGTTAGTTGCTCGTTTTTTTCCGCCATGGTTTGGTTACCTGTCTATACGCCACTGCTTGAAGGAGGCAAATATAGTGTACAGTACCCCAAGCACTTATTTACAGCAAAAATAGATAGCTCGAGTTAGTTCAAAGTTGTTCAAGGGAAATCGGCGGAAGCATGCCCTGCTGCGCATCCAAGGGATTTCTCTCAAACGGTTCAATAAAAGCAAAAACACTTTGTTTCTTTGGCAATACATAGTCGATTATGGTTCACCTTTTTTAAGCCTTTCTTTTATTTGATCTTCTTGGCAAGGAATTTTAGTGTTATTTTTACTTAATTAGTAAAACACAGCTGACCGGTCACTTATGTTTGTTGCATTGCTTCAGGTTACTTATCATCTCTATCGTAGAAGCCATTTTATTTAATTTACCACATTCGATATTTCAAAATCTTAACATGTAGGCATTTTCGTGAGCATTAATAAAAATGTAAGGGATTTCCATATCAGATTTAAATGATTCATCAAGAGTCATGACAACATACATATTTGCAACTGGTTTGAATCAAGGAAACCTACTAAAAGAAAGCTGTATAAGGTAGTTGAAGGTCAATAAGATTTGTGCATACTCGTTTAATTTCTCATTTTGCTTTAATAACCTATCAATTAAAGACATCTTATTAGACTTATGATGTCCTTTCTTCACCTTCAAACCGGGCCTATTACATATAGATATATTATACCTACTACCAATTTTATTTTCTATCTAACTAATGTACAAACTATCGATCAAATGTAAAAGTGTTTTTTCATTATCCAACCCCCTCGTTTATTTGACATTCCTCGATGCGTGTGCGCACAGGAAGTGTGCGTTGTAAGGCGAGGAATCCGGCGTGAGCTGCCGACTAATGACCCAAACTGTGATGTGAGCTGCGCGCGCACACCTGGAGTGTGCGTTGTAAGGCGAGGAATCCGGCGTGAGCTGCCGACTAATGACCCAAACTGTGATGTGAGCTGCGCGCGCGCACCTGGAGTGTATGGCACTTTATAAAAGATCTTCATTTTTTTGGCCGGCCGCTTGACCATAATGTTTTACCATGTTTTATTATGCCATGTAACAAAGAAAAAAAATTGTTGTACGTGATTTCAGGTTTAGATATAATTTTTATTACGCCAATGTAGGAGGAATAGTGTCTGACTATATAGTATCGAGAACCAGACTAGAATTTTCTTACTCCCTCAAATTAATTGAATGTTTTATTCATCTCTAGTCGTCTAGCGTTCAAGGAAAGTAACTAATCGCACCATATCGATGTGAACAAATCGTTTCCAATTCACAGAACAAGTTTACTGAACATGTGCACTTTATGATTGGCTTTCAAGGCTTACGATTTCGTGACTGCAAACACATTTCAGCGCTAGATTGCCCTGAACTTTGATGATATTACCAAATTATCTACCCACAGTGCAGTTTGCATCTAAAAGAACAGAGTGTCGGCTTACTGTCGAGATTATTATTTGACACTAAGTAATATATATATATGAGCCTTTCTGGGTTACTACAAAAAGTTCATTGTGTAAATAAAAATTAAATCCACCAAGAAAGACTAATATCCGTTTACTTTAATGTATAGTAGAGTCTGACTCACTGTCTATATCGAGACGGCCTTGTTTGTCCTTTGAACTAACATTAAACCTAACGTTTATCTTCAATCGTAGGTGTTTTTGTCAGCTTTTTGTAGTTGCCAGCCGTCCAACCGTGGCGTTTTAACGGACGATAGCGACCTGCCTTAAAATACATTTGAAAATGTTGGAAATGACGCGCACGGACTTCTAATGCGATATTTTTAGGGTTCCGTACCTCAAAAGGAAAAAACGGAACCCTTATAGGATCACTTTGTTGTCCGACTGTCCGTCTGTCCGTCCGTCCGTCCGTCTGTCAAGACCCTTTTTCTCAGGAACGCGTAGAGGTATGAAGCTGAAATTTATACCAATTACTCAGGTCTACTGTCCCTTGAAGCTGTGAAAAAATCAAACTTCTAAGCCAACGCAATCAAAAGATACAGCCATTTATGCCGCAAATTTTCGACACTTGCAAGGGAATCAAAACCTACAGGGTGCTTCCCGTGAACTCAGAATCTTGAAATTTGGTACGAAGCAACGTCTTATAGCATAGATAAAGGAAAAATTACGAAAACCATAAATTTTTAGTTACATCACAAAATATTTAACCTTGCAGGTTTGTACGGAACCCTCGGTGCGCGAGTCCGACTCGCACTTGGCCGGTTTTTTGTCACCAGTGGCCGTCAGAGAGATGTTTTCAATCATTTGTATCCATGATAATGTGTTCAAGGTGGTCTTTCTGAGATATTAACCAATAAGTAATAATATCTAGTGAGTTAGTTCAAATAGTTAGGTAATACAATTGGAGGTTTTGATCTTTTTTAGTTTTATTTTTTGTATCATCATGTTTTCACACGACAGCTGTAAGCTAGTTTCCATTCTAAGCGACCACATCTGATCTGGCATGTATGCACCTCACACAGGGCCTTCTCAACCACGCTGTGTCACAGCGTTCCTTCACGGTTCGCCGAACATTTGGCTGATACCCTCACATTCCAGCGCACCGGCCGATATATTACATTTAGCAACGGGCACCAGATCGTGACTACTTCAATGGGGTGCAGTCAAAAGGCAGGAAGCCATAGCACTAATGACATGATGTTACGAAGTGCAAGGGCGCTTCGACCCGAGTACTTAATGTAGTGTAGAGTTGTAGAGTAGAGTACAGGCTGTGCAGGCGCATGCATGACGTCATCTTAACCTATATTGATAAGCATGCTCTATGGCGGTCGGTCCCTCTCCACCTACTATTTATGGCATGTACAGTTGTTTAGTTACTACAGGCGTAGCGTAGATGAATGAATGTATTGTGGCTCTCAAAAGTAATTGCGGATCAAGGAAAACGATTACATTGTCAGAAAGCAACGAACTTATTTCTGTTCGCTGAAATGTAGCAACATCCGAAGTAACATCCGGTTATTCAATGAACGCGGCTTTTGCATTGTTTTATACAAATCTCTAACAATCGCGTTGCAAACTGTTATTTATATCGTGTTGTTGCGACACCGATAACAATGCGATTTTAGTACTTAGAAAAGGCTGCACTTAGACACGATCAATTAATATAATAATAATAATAATTTGTTTATTTGACCAAAAACTTACGTGTGCGTACATTACATACCTATTACAAAAACAAATGCAATCTTATGCTAGTATCTACAGTACGTCAGAAGTGTACTGAGCTCTGAGCTAGGTAAGTATCCAGGATAGGATCTTGTGTTTCAGAGCTGCAGTATCCCGCCGCGGCACATTTACTTAAATTTACAGAGATATATACTTATTTAAATAACGAATATTAATTTTACAAACAAATCAAAACAAAATAAAAACCAGACTATCTACCTACTACAGAGTAAGCAAAATCTACAAAACGTCTACGATTTTTGACATTTTAAGTGTTGCCCGGTTATAAATTAAAATTATGTACACGAAATTCCGTCGTAATCTCTGAAAATATATGGTAAAGCAAATTCAGCCAGCGCTATTTCAAGCGTCTGAAAGAGCGGCTGGAAGTTAAGTATGTGTCTAAGGTACATAGATCATGTTATTAAATATACATGTTTGACCGTTATGATGTATCATAGCCACATAATATGGTTTTTAATTAATATTAATATTATCATACGTGTATATGTACAAGTGTGTGTGTGTGTGTATGTGTGTGTGTGTGCGTGTGTGTGTGCTAGGTTGAGTTCATGTTTATAAATATAAATATGACATGACATTACTATTGGTTTATGTTAATAACTAGCTATCCACTAGTCACCTGGGCTATTCCATAACTTCAATCAACTTTTCAGTTTGATCATAGTCCAAAGTCATAAGGTAATCAGTTACCTTTTTATTGCATTCATGTCTAGACATATTTGGTATGTCTATAATTTTACATATCTTGTTGTACAGACATGGACCTAACTTACTACAGCATTGTCTTCCGAATAAGGTTCTTACTGTTGGAATCTTAAGGATTCTTTAATTACTTAATTACTTTAATTACTTAAGCACAACACATAAGTTGTAGGAACCTAGATATCGATTGATTCACTACAATGACGAGAAATGAGCTGCTGTTGAGATTGAGGCGCGCGTACTATCTATACTTGACTTCTACTGAAATCAAAAACTACCAGACAGACTGTTTCACCTCAATAGATATCTAACAAAACTATTTTGATTCTTGAATGTCAAGTACAGTATGTCACTAAAATAAAAATTATATTCCCTTAATTCCAGGGCACCCATAAAAGTGGAATAACGTTCACAAGTACAGAGGAGCCCACGAGGCCGCTGAAGCTAGTCCCAGACATCAGGCTCGTGGACGGACCTTCCATCCTCACCGGCAGGGTGCAGCTCCTGCACCGCGGGGAGTGGCGGTCGGTTTGCACCAACTCTAAGAAGTGAGTAACCATATCGTCTTACAGGGATTTGAACAAACTAGTCACCTGAAAGAGCATTCGCACAAACGATGTTTTTAATATGTAACTATACGGTTTTCACTCACGTTAAATTTCGCGTATGTTGATTACACGGTTACATACGTGAAATCACATGTGAGTGAAAAACCGTAATAGTTACGTATTGATAAGAATGTCTCACAAAAGTTTTAATAAAAAAAAACATATCTATCATGAAGTACTTGTCCAATTTTTAACAGAAAACTCATAGAGTCGTTTGTATTTTCCAGTTGGACGATAAACGACATGGAAACAGCCTGCAGACAACTTGGCTTCATGGGAGGATCCTTCTACAACTGGATAGACAGACAACCAGGACGACGACCTCGGCTGTTGTTTGAGGAGCCAAAGTGCAAAGGCACGGAACATGATCTCTTCCAGTGCGACTGGAACTCACGGCAACTAGGCTCCGGGGTTTGCGACTACCACCCCGACCTCGCTATCCAATGTCTACCTCATCATGACGTCAACGAATCCGGAAACTCAGGGTACTGGAGAGGAATACGCTTTGAAAACTCAGTATATGAACGAATACTAACATCAGCTAACACACTTTACGTGCCTACATCCATGTCTAGATTAGCACATGTCACAATAAAGAATGCTGGTCTAGGACGAGACAACAACGCCACCAGTGCCATAGATGTTATAGGAGTCCCACCAGTCATGGAAGATATCGAAATATCAAACTCTGCGTACAATGCGATAAACGTGACGTCACCCAACGCTCCCATAGTTATAAGCAACTGCACGATACAAAACAATAGAGGTTATGGTGTTTATGTGAATTCTACGTACGGCATGACCAAGATTGAGAACTGCTCGATACACGACAACGGCGGCGACGGGGTCAAATACGTGGTGCATGAAATGAATATCGATGAGAGGTTCGACAGGAGCGAGGTGTTCGACCTGTGCACTCTCGCTTCCACACCGAGCCAAACGTTCCCTATACAAATGTCCATAGAACAATCTCGATACTCTAACATGGAGAGAGACTGCCACCAAAAATTTTACACCAGACCAGATCACGTGCTTACACTAAGTTTCATCAAATTACTCACGAACCAAAACAACTCGGGAGAAATATTCGTATACGATGGCCTCACAGCAGATGATAAACTTTTGCTATCGTTACAAATAACAAATCATTCGCGACCGCAGAGCGTGACGTCGACGAGGAGTAGAATGTACGTGAGATTCCGCGCAAATACAAGAACAGATATAACTGGATTCCTGCGACTGACCTCGGGTGTGAGCAAAACTTACGACTTAAATGTAACCGACACTATTATTTCGGATAACAATGGCAGAGGTGTCGCCATTGAGAATTTGAGATCGCAAATTCACATACATCGCACTTCTATATCGAACAATAATCATGTCGCCGGTTTACACGTCATCAGTGGGGCTGGAGATGTTAATGTTACTGAGAGCAGAATCTCATTTAATCAAGGAGATGGGATTAATGTAACCGTCACCGGAGGAAATAGAAATATATCACGAAGTATTTTAAGCTCAAACCAAGGATACGGAATCGCTGTATGGATCAACAATACTCAAGAGACTGAATATATTGCTATAAATCAGACCACAACCGTAGAGTACTCGGAAATATTCAAAAACCTGGATGTAGGTATATTACACGGCAACTTCTGCGGAGATAGTTGGGTTAATATCACCGGCAATTGGTTTAATACAAGCGTTGAGAGTACTATAGATATATCTACTTGTTGGAGGTTTAATAACCCTGCGAGACTGCTAAGCTTACAAGTGGGTCATAACAGATTTTACCAAAACCAAAAAGTAGCTTTAAAAATTCAACCAGCTCTCAACGTTGATGGAAGAATAGAATACAATTACTTTGAACAAGGTAATTATGGTGCGGTAGTCGTATTAAATCGTATAGAAGGAAAATACTTGGAAGAATTTGAAATACTGCCGGCAACATTTAAAATACAACACAATTATTTCTTCGGCAATAGAGGACCCTTTGTTGTGAACCTAGGATTGTCACCATATAGTGATATTCAGTACATTATCTTTTCAAGAAATTATTTACGAGACAATAAAATAAGAGAACCATTCGAACCAATAGAAGGAATATCGTCAAGATTAACTCCAAGAAGCAGAGTAGCGGCAACGATCGTTTTAGCTTCTAGTAACATTGACGTCTTCCGAAACATCATAAACAATCCAGAAAGTCAATATGAAATAGGATCTCACGTAGAAGATCAAAGCAAAGTCCTTAACTGTACGTATAACTGGCTAGGATTTGGCGAAGAAGAAAAAGTATACGCAAGATTGTTTCACAGAAAAGATCGATATAACTTAGCGAGAATACAATACATGCCATATCTACTTCACAGTAGCAACCCTGGGGCTACACAAATCAATTACAATTCACTGTACGTACCGCAATTCAACGTGCCGGGAACATTTGTTGTTGGCGGCGAAGTCGAAGGTATAGAAATATTGAGACAAGGAGAATATGACGTCAATAAAGATATAAATATTCGGCCTGGAGGTAAATTGGTTATTCAGCCTGGAGTCACATTAAAGTTTCCACCAGCAATAGGCATGATGGTCGCAGGAAAACTTGAAGCCAGAGGAAAACGACCTAGCGATATCACATTAACATTAAAAGAGGAAATAGTTATGGCTAATGATAGTTTCTATGAAACCGATGCGGATGTTGCGCCCACAACACCAGGATATTCTGAACCCGTTGTGCCCATCAGACTGTTGGGAGGAAGAACTCAGCATGAAGGCAGATTGCAAGTTAGAATCGATGAGAAGTGGGGCACTGTCTGTAATTACAAGTGGAATATAATTAACGCAGCTCTTGTTTGCAATCAACTCGGTCTTGCTCTCAACCCAGACGATTGGTTCTTAGAACCTAACGAAATTCCTAGCGCGGGAACTACGGAGGACATTGTTTTATCTAATATAGAGTGCACTGAGTTTGACAATGATATCACTAAATGTAAATCTGAAACCAGAGAACAATTTGAAAATTCATGTACTCATGAGAACGATGTGGGAATTAGATGCTACGAAACTAGCTGGGCTGGTCTAAGATTCAGTGTGGTATCAGAGAGAATCGATTTACAATACGTCTACATAGAAAAAGCTGGTCTTCTTGATTACTCATCAAATGTTTTTAAGCCCGCGCTACAAATGGATTTCGCACGCCACAGTTTGGAAAGCGTGAAAATTGCTAACAACTACCATGATGGATTAGGAGTGCTTTATTCAGATTTATATGGTGCCGATTCCGTTAATACCGTTCGTAATTCAGAGTTTAGCAACAACAGAGGAAGCGGCATAAGTTTTAAACAATTGGGACTTAAAGTATATGGATCTGTCATAGAGAACAATAATGTAGCTGGTATTTCCCATAATCCTCACATTCCTGGATCTAAACAAAGAGAAATAGCTGGGTGGTTCAATCTAGACCCCGGCTTTAATTTTGATGAATCTAATTACAACCCAATAACGATACCTGAATATGAAACCGATATAAGTCTAGTAAATGGAGAAACAAGATACCTGGTCTTTGCGAAACATTATGGCGAAAATATCAGCAAGACTTATAATATAAAGTGCAATCCTGGATATGTGTTGGGTCTACAGTTGCTGAATCCTATACATAATTTTTCCACTGAAAATATTTGCATTTACGATTCACAAAATATTAACGAAGCAAGCTCGAAGTGGTGTTTGGACAGGGATCTAGCTACCTTTCCAACAACAAGTAATACTTTTGGAGTTGTGCTTACTTATGAAAGCGGTAACGCCGCTTTAGGCGGTGTCGTGTTAGTTGTGAGTACAATCATTGCACCTGTACAAAACTTAAGAAACAGAATTGTGAAAGGACCCGTCCCAACACTCCAAGTAGCTAATACCAAAATTAAAGGGAACACAAAAGGTATCAAAGCATTATATTACAATCGGTATCTAAATGAACTTGGCGATCATTTCCTGCGCAAAGCAAACGAATCAATAAAAATTGTCAACTGTGAGATTGCTCATAATAAAGAAGAAGCTATTTACATAAACACTCCATTCTGGGACAAACACGACAGCAACATCACCGAGATAACCATCGCGGTCAACGGCAGCTTGATAACGGACAATGGGAGAGGAATCTATCACTTTGCGAGAGACTTGAGAAGCTCCAATAATCTGTACCATTACATACTTCAAGACAATACGATAGAGAGAAATAAAAATGGTGGGTTTGATGTGAGTTTACCCTACGTGTGGCAATACAATGAAAACTTCACACATTCAGTGTACATGTACAACAACACATGGCGCAATAACCAGCAATTTGGAGTTATCATAGGCGGGCACTTTGCTGAAGTCAACATCACGAAAAGTATTTTTACGGATAACTTCTGCAAAATTGGCCTGTTGGCTATTGACGGAATGGAAAAGAAAATGATGATTGACGGTAATTTGATTGAGAGAAATCATGGACAGTTCATGGTCAAATTTAATATGGATAGTCAGAGCGAAGTCATGGGTCTAGTCTACGCTGTATTTGTTTACAACCAAATAAAAATGAACAATCGACTGTCTCCAGTTAATCGAGGATCACTGGTCAGAAGTGCTGAACCAACGTATGCTATAGGTTTCAAAGGAATACAAAAAGTCAAAGTCAGTCGAAATCTGTTTAGTAATAACGGCCAAGAATACACATTACTCGCTGGAATCAAAACTGCTAAAATAAATAACCTACTAGATGTTACTGAAAACTGGTGGGGCAGCACAGTTGAAAAGGAAATTAAGAAACAAATATTTGATTTCGATGATTGGAACAATCACGCCATAGCTACTTTCTTGCCCTATCTACTTGAAGATCACTTCGACGCCAGTGTTTCTGTTTCATTTAGTCCTGACACAGCAGTAGACATAAACGAATTAGGTGGGCGTCTTATATCAAATCTAACTCTGGAAGCCAGACTTGCACCTTACATCATAAAATCTGATATAACGGTTATGCCTGAAGCAAATCTTGTTATAAGCCCCGGAGTTGTTATGGAATTTGCACCCAATGTTGGAATTCTCGTAATGGGCACACTTGAAGCCATCGGTCACGCACAACTGCCCATTGTTATGAGACCGATTACACCTGCCAGTATTGTTGAAATCAATCGAATCGAGAAAAGAGAAATTGGTCAATATTCTCCGATGCATCACAAACAAAGACGTCAACTTGAAACTCTTACAGTTCTAGATTCTATAAGACTTTGTCCTGGAAGAAATTGTTCGATAAGTGACACCATTATAGAAAGAAACAATGAAGGATTTTTGGAATATTATAACAAAACAACGCTTCAGTGGGTACCGATGTGTGACAGTCGCTTTACCGAAAGAAATGCGCAAGTTGTTTGTAGAGAGCTGGGTTTTGATCCCATCAACGTTTTCTTCTCTTACGACCGTCGAGTAGAGTACCACAGCAATTCGCTCTCACGTGTTTGGTCGTGGCCGGAACCTCTTCAATGCGTGGGTACTGAAGATCGATATGAAGACTGTCCAATAAGACTGAACGGCCAATTATATGGACATAGACACGAATGTAAATGGGATTCAGAATTCGTATTTATTCATTGCGGAACTCGAAATCTTGACGAAACATTTGATTACTGGGGAGGAATAAGGTTTGCCAATCCAGAATTTGAGTATTCTTTGTACGAGCATAGAATCCACGATCACCATACACATGAAACTATGAAGAAAATTGAGAGCCAACTGAGGCACGTACAAATTGAAGGCGCTGGATTATTGCACAACGAGAAATCTCCAGCAATACAAGCAATTATAAAAAATCCATTGATTCAAAATGTCAACATCAGCAGATGTGCTCATCATGGCATTAATTTGATATCGCCTAGTGATACGATAAATGTAAGATTTAACTCTGTGAATGATATTTTGGGAGAAGGTGTGAGTGCGATATCACTAAACGGAGAAGGAAGAGAATCAGATGAATCCAGTTTTACTCCTCTTAAAGAACTGAGTCTTCCATACCACCTATTTTCACTAGTTGATATTTGTGATAGTAGTAAAATGATAACCATTGAAGAAAGAGTACTGCTATATTACAAATACGACAATAATCCTGTGAACTGTGTGAAGATATTCAAGAGTATGTACCGAGTCAAGCCTTTAGGATTCAGGTTGCTGCAGTTTAACCTATTCAGTCACACTAAGAATTACGGAAAACGAGATTCCTTGTCTTTATACGACGGGGATATTTACAACATTACAGCGCCGATGATTGGTTATTTGGAAAATGGCTCACCTGAAGAGAAAAAGCTTTTCAAAACGTATGGAGCTAGCCTCAGTATTAGGCTGTTTGCAAATGGAGCTGCATCTACACATGGATTTATTGCTGAGATTGTCACGTTACCTATATCTGCAATTGGATTGAGTAAGTATAAATAGAACTTCAAATTGAGAATTAACTGTAAAATTGTTTTTATTTACCCATCTTCAAATTAAACTTTTTTTTTCAGATCGTGACGTACAGCATAATATTTCAAACAGCGTTTTCATCAAAAACAGAGATGGAGCCATTTCGTACCAATCCGTCGGAGAAGTTAACCCTCTCTTGGCAATAACTAGAAACGAAATTAGAGATAACTGTTTGAAACTGTACGGCAACTTCACGTCTTGTGAATCGGCTGTAAGGGTTGACGTGCAGAATACGCAAAGTTTGGTCTTCAGAGTAAGTAATAATGGCATCTAAAATCTTTAGGATGCATGTACCTATGAACTATCTTCTCTTGTTACCTACTATTTATATCTTTCCAGAATAATCTTATTCAAAACAACGTCGGTGGTTTGTTAGTAAGAGCGGATTCGAGAGGATCTGCGACGTCACTTCGGGGATGGATCCACAATAATCTCTTCTTTGGCAATCATGATCTACCGTGTCTCAAAGTTGAAGGTACGTTCATACCACACTACTCTCTCTCTTTGAGTCGTATTTCCTTATGACACTACTAGGTACTATTTAAACAAGTGGCTTTCTTCAATGTAAGTATCAATAAGTTCATGAAGGCAGCTTAATATTATATTAGTATCATACCTCTATTGTCAGTGAACCTTGATAATACTAATAGTTCTTTTCTAATTCTCAGGTCGTCAATCAACCCCATATCAAGAAGTCACAATCTATCGTAACTACTTCACTCGCAATCGCGTTCGGTTCCATGACGTCATCGTCCTCCGCCAAGTGGTGTCCACTTTCAACTACAACTATGTTCATGACAACACTGGCATGAGGATCCTGGAGATCTCAGGGTTTGATAAAGTTAGGATGCCTATCTACCAGACCACTTCTCATAATGGATTTTACAAGTAAGTGTATCAAGCGCTCAGGGTTTGATAAAGTTAGGATGCCTATCTACCAGACCACTTCTCATAATGGATTTTACAAGTAAGTGTATCAAGCGCTCAGGGTTTGATAAAGTTAGGATGCCTATCTACCAGACCACTTCTCATAATGGATTTTACAAGTAAGTGTATCAAGCGCTCAGGGTTTGATAAAGTTAGGATGCCTATCTACCAGACCACTTCTCATAATGGATTTTACAAGTAAGTGTATCAAACGCTCAGGGTTTGATAAAGTTAGGATGCCTATCTACCAGACCACTTCTCATAATGGATTGTACAAGTAAGTGTATCAAGCGCTCAGGGTTTGATAAAGTTAGGATGCCTATCTACCAGACCACTTCTCATAATGGATTGTACAAGTAAGTGTATCAAACGATCAGGGTTTGATAAAGTTAGGATGCCTATCTACCAGACCACTTCTCATAATGGATTTTACAAGTAAGTGTATCAAACGCTCAGGGTTTGATAAAGTTAGGATGCCTATCTACCAGACCACTTCTCATAATGGATTTTACAAGTAAGTGTATCAAACGCTCAGGGTTTGATAAAGTTAGGATGCCTATCTACCAGACCACTTCTCATAATGGATTTTACAAGTAAGTGTATCAAACGCTCAGGGTTTGATAAAGTTAGGATGCCTATCTACCAGACCACTTCTCATAATGGATTGTACAAGTAAGTGTATCAAACGCTCAGGGTTTGATAAAGTTAGGATGCCTATCTACCAGACCACTTCTCATAATGGATTTTACAAGTAAGTGTATCAAACGCTCAGGGTTTGATAAAGTTAGGATGCCTATCTACCAGACCACTTCTCATAATGGATTTTACAAGTAAGTGTATCAAGCGCTCAGGGTTTGATAAAGTTAGGATGCCTATCTACCAGACCACTTCTCATAATGGATTGTACAAGTAAGTGTATCAAGCGCTCAGGGTTTGATAAAGTTAGGATGCCTATCTACCAGACCACTTCTCATAATGGATTTTACAAGTAAGTGTATCAAGCGCTCAGGGTTTGATAAAGTTAGGATGCCTATCTACCAGACCACTTCTCATAATGGATTGTACAAGTAAGTGTATCAAACGCATTTCCAAAGTCCACACTGTTAGAACGTAGGATTACTCTTAAATTTTTTTTGTGTTATGGCTTTGAGTAGATTTGACTTTGCAATTCTGCCAATGTCAAGTGGGAAGATAGGCCATCAAACTGAGAAATTCAAAGTGAAATATCGATATGTACGGTGGTTCTAAATTGCACAGTTGAGTGTTTTTTTTGCTTTCTGTAACTGCGATGGTTAACCAGTCTACAGACATATACAGGACAAACATAGATACATATACATAGGTACATGTTCATTAAATTAAAATGAATGTTACTCATAATTTTATTTTATTGCTTTTAATATATTTACATAAGATATTTACTAATTTGGAATGTACAAGGGATAGCAGGTATTTAAGGGAAGTGGGACGAAGTATTTCAGGAGGGATAACGTCATCTCTCTGAATTTAACCAGCAAACAAAAGGTGAACGATTCCTAATTTAAAACGTGATCACTTTTATTTTTCCTGCAGGTATTTTATAATGAAGCTTGATTTCAGAAACTATGCCACCGACCGTGAAGGCCGCGCCACAGTTGTGGCCGGAACAGCTGGTCAAAGCTATGTAGACAATATATTCTTCAACCCTGACAATGATTACGAAATGATCACCATCAATAAGTCTATGTAAGTATTTAAAGGGATTTAATAAAACAATGGTGATTCATTAAATATTATCTTTAGTTCTTTTAGTTTTAGGTATATATTAGGTAAGGGTTTTTAGTACCTATATCCTACTGAACATATATTATAAAATATTTACAAAATTCATTGCATGGTTAATGATCAAAATATTATCTGGTGAGATTCAAAATTACCATTTAGATCATAAGAAGCAAAATTAAACTTATCCAAATGAAGACAAAATATATTCACAATTACCTACTAATTAAACATTGTTGCATGTTTTTTTTGCATGGCAACCTCGGGACCATAGCTTTGTTGACTATAATTCAGATTTCATAAGGTGAGTTATCTAAATTAAATCAGTTCCATTATCACATGTTGGCACACACTCACACTAGCAGAGAATTAAATAACTACAACTGTTTGCATGTTCTATTTGATAAGTCTGGTGAATGGTCGTTAAACTATTATAGGTTTACAAGTGACAGTACCAAGATTTATTTAAGTTGACATATTGTATGATTACATACCTATTATTATGTTTGACATGATTTTAATAACAAAAATTTTCATTATTTTATTTATAAAACTAGACATATGTAACTTCTAAAATTTTATAAAAGCTAAATGTTATAAATTCAATTTGACGAGATATTGTAATTTGTGTAGCATATTCTGTGATATTAGTACTTATACCTATGTTGTTACAATTTTACATTATCAATAAAGATTCTTTATCTTTAGCTTTCTAACTTCTGTGAATTTAACCGCCATTTCTATTGCACGGTTTTTTTTGCACTTTCTCTGTCGTTATCTTTAATATGTTTTCACCAAGTCCTATTAATTAGTACTGTTTTCTTTAGGGTTTTTAATATACACCACGACACAACCTATGTATGTATATATCAATTTCAAAAGCATTACAAGAAAATAATAATTTAGAGTAGGTTATAGTCACTAAGTTTTGAGCACATTTTCAGATTTCGTCAGCACATTTTCATTCACATTTTTTTCATCAACATAATTTACATCTTATAGATTAGTTTGACACAATTCTTATCTCACAGTACCTTGGAAAGCTGGCGAACTAAAATAGACGCCAAGCACAACTATTGGAGCTACAACGAGAGTTTGGCCGTGGCTGGACGGATCCGCGACCAATCCGACAACCCTCTGCTCTTGGAGGTGGACTATGGACCTTTCTACATGAACAACCTGACCATACTCGATGGAGGGAAGTGCCCGCCTGGATGGGACGCTATAGCTGGCACGTGCTATATGTACGTGGGAGCGCCTATGACGTATGAGGAGGCTAGGCAGTTCTGTCTTGTAAGTAATGTTGTATATTACACGTCAAGCATGTACAACTAATGGTTTTAGCTATTGTTGGTGCAAAAGGTTCTCTAACTGCTCTAGGAAGTTTGAAAACTTTTGTAACCAGACTTGACAACTCTCATTCGAACTTATAAGAGCGATAATAATAATAATAATAATAATATACCTAACATCCTCTATCTGTATTTTTTACTTAATTTTAAGTATAGTATTGTAAAAGGCCTCTCAGTGTTGGCTACGTCCCCACTGATGCCTTAAAAATACCGGGCGTGAGGCCCGAGAGTCTGTGAAGGAATAATAAGAATAATAATAATAATAATAAATATTCCGGGACATTGCACACAGCGCCATCTAGCCCCACACTAAGCTAACGCTTGTGTCGTGGGTACTAGATAACGGATATAATACTTATATAATATTTTTTTTGTAAATACATACTTATTATACATACAAACGACCAGACTCAACACAAGTAATCATAAATTTTAAAATGCATAAATACTTGTGTCACGCGGGAATCGAACCCGCAACCCCTAGATTAGAAGGCAGAGCCACTACCAACTAAGCTAACAGGCCAGTCTAAGCGATCAATGGTTATAAAATCTAAGGGGCGAAACAGACTTCTGGTTAGCCCACCGATTCAAGACATTGTCTCAGAATAAACAAGTACTTCCTGAAGACAAAGAATCGACATTATGTAATATCTGCATCTCGCTATTTGACACCGTTTACCAACTATTCCATTCCTTCCAGTCCGACAACGCCTCCATGCCGTACGTGTCCGGTAACTACGCAGCCCTGTACGAGTTCATCCAGCGCCAGAACCAGTGGTTCCAGTTCGGGGACCGCGTGTGGGTCAACCACATCGACTACGTCACTCAGTGCACTTCCTTCGCCTTCTCTTCCGTTGATGTCACGGATTGTAACCAGAGGAACTCGTTTATTTGTGAAATTGGTAAGTTACTTACCTACCAGTACTTCCATATTCTGGGCTATAGCCACAGAAGAAATAATAGTAAATGTCCTCCTGCAGCACTTGTTATGCATGCAGCATGTCCTGCTTCGTAATATTATGTGTGGTGGTATATCGAACGGCTCGATCGATTCAAGTAAAATTTGGAAACCTCTTGTATACGTAATAACACAACATCCATGCCGACTTCGGCTACGGCACAACTTCTGCTTTTTAACCGAAATATATAAGTATTTTGAGGTTTGATTCCTATTTTATCAATTTTCGCCAACCTGTACTTACTCTACAATACGTACTTTAGAAAGTAAATGTACCTACTTACTTTCTGAGTCACAAACACCATGGAAAGTTGTCCATCTTCACCAAACACTGCATTGCCTTCCAGACCCGAAGATATCCATCGACCCGATGTCGTGGCGCGGCGACACGCTGGCCGTGGCCTTCATCGGGGTGCTGGCTGCCATGGTGGTGCTGGTGGTCGCCGCACTTGTCTGCTGGTACTCTAAGTCTAAACACAGGTAACGGAATTGCCTGCAGAATAGACCTAATAATAATTATTTTAAACAAAAGCAAAAACCGACTTCAACTCTACTGTCACGTTACTGAACAAATCTAAGCATATCAGAGAAAACCGCATCAAAACCGGGCTGATAATTCAGAAGATATAGTGTATACAGCAGCGCCCCCTGGTGAGTTGTCATCGTAATACATAGCTAAAAAGATGCGCCCATTAAACCTCAACACATCACAGAAAACTGTATCAAAATCCGAATAGTAGCACAGAATACATAATACAAATATTAGTTTTGGAAATATGGGTAAAATTGGTTTGCATAAACTTTATCAATTTGTTGGTTTATTGGTTTTTTCTCAAAAAGTACTGAACCGAATGAAAAACAATCTTTATGGGACCATCTCGGAAACTATCTTCATCGAATAAAAAAAGAATTTTTGAAATCGGTTGATAAACAACGGAGTAATGGCGTAACATCCCCACAAAAAAAACTTTCAGAAGACTTGATAACCTCCTTTTTTTGGAAGTGGGTTAAAAATACTTGTGCAGCTATTTAAAACACCGATAATGTTATTATCGGTGGCTTTGTTGCATAACATCTTATCAGGATCGTTACACGCAGCTTCTTTTCCAACGTTTGCTGAATACAAGTACCACCCTACGTACTAACTGAAGTTTGTTCTTCCATCAGGTATAAGAGCAGTAAAAGTACTTTATCTACACTAATGTTGTAACATTCTACTCATGTTGCCAATACTTGACTTATAATTACTACTGTATAGCACAGACAACAAAACACTCAATTTAAGCAATTTCACATGATGCTATAATATCCACATCACATCGATATCGTAATAGCTCATTATAACATCAATAAAACGCGACCAACCTGATTGCAGGGCCAATCAGCAGGGCAATCGCGCTAATAAAACACAAACGAAGCGCAATTGGATCGTAACTGAACCTGATACGTTAGTCAAATTTCGTATCGCGCTAACAGTTCGGACCAAAGTTCAACCGTTTATGGATCGTAACTGAAACGTTCACGCTGTCAAACTAACGTGTCTGCTTCAGTTACTACAACACGACTTTTTTGGATCGATAATGGAACGTTGCTGAAACGTTAGTCATTCTTATAATAATTTTACTGAAAAATCTCGTAAATATAAACGCTTAAGTGGATTTATTGGACCTATATCATGAAGTGAATACCTACCTACCTATATTATGTGTTGCACGAGCCCAAGCAAACAATAAAATAGAAGTGCAAGTGTCTGGAGCTTTTGATATGACCGACGCAAGCTTTATCAAACGATATAGGCTGACGAAGGAATCTTACCAACTAATACCTAGCTGATGGTTTGGATGTTGAAACCAAGGTAATATCTAGGCGTTGTGTGCAATGAAAAAGATTGTATGTCTTGTGTATTCATAACCTCATATTTACTTGTTATATTTGTATTTTAGTAGAGAGAAAGTTGCATTACACTCCTCAAGCTACAGCAAGAATAGCATGATACATGACATACGAGTATGTAGCTCACAGAGAACACTTCCCTTACACCGCACTGGAGGCGCGGCGCCGGAGCAGCGGCGTGGCTGGCACCGGGCGGGAGCAGCCGGGCCGGCCACTACCCTCACCCAGCTGGAGCTGGGGTGAAGTCGCACGGAGCCAGTCATTACAGCTTTCATTTACCATAGCCTATTTGATGGAATATTTATTTGACTTGTCAACAAGATGATATATCTCTAAACTAAAGCAACATACAAGTAATCTTATTCAATAAATTAAATATTAAAAATATTTAAATATATTTTTATTTATAAGTACTTACTTAGGTACCTAGTTTTTAGTTTACATAGGCTCTCAATTAGGTTTGCCAACTTTATATAGGTAAGTGTATGAATAGGAACTTGATGCAATATGTGAATAAAAACCCATAACACAGTGGTGTCTCAACATTAGTTATAAACAATTTTATTAATTGACCTTTTTATAAATAAATGTAGATGCTGCCTCCTATACAATAAGCCCATTACACAATTTTAGTAAAATTAACACTTAACTTTAAGTCTTATTAAAACTAAATACAATCAAATTTTAAATAGATTGTAGATACATAAACATCATTGAATTTGTAACAAATTTTGACATAAATATGTACTTTACAAAGATAGCAAGCATCATACGAATTAAAGAACAAGTTTATATCTTTGTGGAATTCATGTAGATAACATATTATTGTTAGCTTAGAAATACAAACATAGTTTACTAGAAAGATAGCAATAACATTAGTAAGTAAAACAAAAAGCTTACAATAATGTTAATATATTTTAATTTAATTATTCCTGCTTCACGGTGGCGCCATTTTGTGGGGTTGGTGTCTGGAAATACTGAAACAAAAGTAAATATCATTTCATTGGCCATGCATGGTAAGTTAACACATAATGAAGTCTTTTGGTAGTAAGCAGACAAACATTGTGGAAGTATGACAGCTTGTTTCTGTAATGACTTGGGTAATGCAAAAGAATAGGAAGATAATTAGTTTCACCTTCCCATTGCTTGCTTGCTGGGATTTGCAATGTTATGTGATATATCCAGCATATTGATAATATCATCAGCCAACAGGATTATAACAACTTGAAGGATTTACTTCAAAATTAAACAGGCAAAACTTAACTAACAATAGGTTCATATCTTACATTGTGTTCATGCAGGTCCTGTGATGGGTACACATGGATGTAATACATGCATACACTTGGTGAATAGTGAGTTTGGTTTGTTCTCTGACTTCCTCTCGCACATCTGATGCCACTACCTGCATGGCATGGAGGATGCAGGCTGTGCTAGTTCTAAGTGTGAACTGATGGTTGGTGGTGGGGATGATGCTGTGTTGCTCAGGGACATCAGTATAGAGCGGGAGCATCAAACTGAAATAATAAGTTAAAATTTTGTATTAATTATGTTGAATAGGTACACCAAAAATATGACAGTAATCCGAGTGAAATGTATGATATAAAAGGACATTTATACATTACTTTCAGACCGTACATTAATGTAATGTTATGCATTTCACTAATTGTAATCAGTTTCTTCCCCACGCTGGATAAAGGCTGAATTACATTGTTTCTGAATGAGCTTTTTCATAATGTTATACTCAATGTTGCTGTTCGCCTACCACATTTACTATTACATTACTAATCTATAGCATTATAAATAAAATATCGTACAAATATTAATACATCAATACTTTGGAAATATTAATCTTACATATTTATAAACTTGTGATACATACCTATATCATTCCAAGCAACATTATCTTGCCTCACATTATGTAGGGGGCCCAATGTCCATGTCTTTAATTTTCCCAACCCAGTCCACTGCTTCCACCGCCAGTTATAATCTGAATCTTTCTTCCAACAAATTTTTGCACTACCAAGTTATTCCACACCTGAAATAAATATGATAATAAATTTTTCGAATTCCAAAGTTTAAATAAAACTATGAGTTAGTACTCAGATTTTTTCACATCTTAGAAGTTGTAAATACCTGGCTTATTTCTTTCCTGTGCTCGCAGGTCCTTCAGATATGAGTTTCGGTGAACTATCGCCACAACCTAGCTGAGACTGCTCGAGTTTCCTTGGACTTGATTCTTTTAGAGCGAGGTTATCGTGGCCTTCCACAAACGATTATGTATGTACGATATTCTTTCATTATCAGCGCTTAAACTTTTTCACTATACACAATAAAATCTGGAGCAAGTCAGCTACAATACAACCGACCAACACAGAGCACCGTATGAACGAGTCCACTGATTCAAAATTAAACCACTTTAATAGACTCAAATTTCAAGGTATTTGAAGTGGTAAGTATTTCAAGTGATGTGGGCCACAGCTGTAACGCATTTGGTTTAATTGCATAACAGTTTTGTCACTAAAACACTTGAGAGTATTTTATAACAAACTTCAGAAAGGTTATATTTGTTTATTTACTTCCGGCGTAGTTTTGACATTGATATACTTTTCGTCTGTTTTGCACAGATAATACTAAAAATAACCTGCTATTTGCATGATATAGCTTCATGTTTGCTACAAAAGATTACATCACTAGTAACGGTCGAGACATGGGAGTGTCTATGCTTCGGTTTAACTGCGGCTGGAGTTTGAACCTTAGCGCGATACCGATTTAAGCAAAGTTGTTACAGAGTTGAAGCGTAACCGTAGCGTAACCATAACTGCAGGGCAATCGCGCTAATATAAGACAACATCGAACGTTAGTGGTCCAGTTATGGTTACGCTACGGTTACGCTTCAACTCTGTAACAACTTTGCTTAAATCGGTATCGCGCTAAGGTTCAAACTCCAGCTGCAGTTAAACCGAAGCATAAACACTCCCATGTCTCGACCGTTACTAGTGATGTAATCTTTTGTAGCAAACATGAAGCTATATCATGCAAATAGCAGGTTATTTTTAGTATTATCTGTGCAAAACAGACGAAAAGTATATCAATGTCAAAACTACGCCGGAAGTAAATAAACAAATATAACCTTTCTGAAGTTTGTTATAAAATACTCTCAAGTGTTTTAGTGACAAAACTGTTATGCAATTAAACCAAATGCGTTACAGCTGTGGCCCACATCACTTGAAATACTTACCACTTCAAATACCTTGAAATTTGAGTCTATTAAAGTGGTTTAATTTTGAATCAGTGGACTCGTTCATACGGTGCTCTGTGTTGGTCGGTTGTATTGTAGCTGACTTGCTCCAGATTTTATTGTGTATAGTGAAAAAGTTTAAGCGCTGATAATGAAAGAATATCGTACATACATAATCGTTTGTGGAAGGCCACGATAACCTCGCTCTAAAAGAATCAAGTCCAAGGAAACTCGAGCAGTCTCAGCTAGGTTGTGGCGATAGTTCACCGAAACTCATATCTGAAGGACCTGCGAGCACAGGAAAGAAATAAGCCAGGTATTTACAACTTCTAATTTGTGAAAAAATCTGAGTACTAACTCATAGTTTTATTTAAACTTTGGAATTGGAAAAATTTATTATCATATTTATTTCAGGTGTGGAATAACTTGGTAGTGCAAAAATTTGTTGGAAGAAAGATTCAGATTATAACTGGCGGTGGAAGCAGTGGACTGGGTTGGCAAAATTAAAGACATGGACATTGGGCCCCCTACATAATGTGAGGCAAGATCATGTTGCTTGGAATGATATAGTAAGTATCACTAGTTTATAAATATGTAAGATTAATATTTCCAAAGTATTGATGTATTAATATTTGTACGATATTTTATTTATAATGCTTTAGATTAGTAATCTAATAGTAAATGTGGTAGGCGAACAGCAACATTGAGTATAACATTATGAAAAAGCTCATTCAGAAACAATGTAATTCAGCCTTTATCCAGCGTGGGGAAGAAACTGATTACAATTAGTGAAATGCATAACATTACATTAATGTACGGTCTGAAAGTAATGTATAAATGTCCTTTTATATCATACATTTCACTCGGATTACTGTCATATTTTTGGTGTACCTATTCAACATAATTAATACAAAATTTTAACTTATTATTTCAGTTTGATGCTCCCGCTCTATACTGATGTCCCTGAGCAACACAGCATCATCCCCACCACCAACCATCAGTTCACACTTAGAACTAGCACCGCCTGCATCCTCCATGCCATGCAGGTAGTGGCATCAGATGTGCGAGAGGAAGTCAGAGAACAAACCAAACTCACTATTCACCAAGTGTATGCATGTATTACATCCATGTGTACCCATCACAGGACCTGCATGAACACAATGTAAGATATGAACCTATTGTTAGTTAAGTTTTGCCTGTTTAATTTTGAAGTAAATCCTTCAAGTTGTTATAATCCTGTTGGCTGATGATATTATCAATATGCTGGATATATCACATAACATTGCAAATCCCAGCAAGCAAGCAATGGGAAGGTGAAACTAATTATCTTCCTATTCTTTTGCATTACCCAAGTCATTACAGAAACAAGCTGTCATACTTCCACAATGTTTGTCTGCTTACTACCAAAAGACTTCATTATGTGTTAACTTACCATGCATGGCCAATGAAATGATATTTACTTTTGTTTCAGTATTTCCAGACACCAACCCCACAAAATGGCGCCACCGTGAAGCAGGAATAATTAAATTAAAATATATTAACATTATTGTAAGCTTTTTGTTTTACTTACTAATGTTATTGCTATCTTTCTAGTAAACTATGTTTGTATTTCTAAGCTAACAATAATATGTTATCTACATGAATTCCACAAAGATATAAACTTGTTCTTTAATTCGTATGATGCTTGCTATCTTTGTAAAGTACATATTTATGTCAAAATTTGTTACAAATTCAATGATGTTTATGTATCTACAATCTATTTAAAATTTGATTGTATTTAGTTTTAATAAGACTTAAAGTTAAGTGTTAATTTTACTAAAATTGTGTAATGGGCTTATTGTATAGGAGGCAGCATCTACATTTATTTATAAAAAGTCAATTAATAAAATTGTTTATAACTAATGTTGAGACACTGTGTTATGGGTTTTTATTCACATATTGCATCAAGTTCCTATTCATACACTTACCTATATAAAGTTGGCAAACCTAATTGAGAGCCTATGTAAACTAAAAACTAGGTACCTAAGTAAGTACTTATAAATAAAAATATATTTAAATATTTTTAATATTTAATTTATTGAATAAGATTACTTGTATGTTGCTTTAGTTTAGAGATATATCATCTTGTTGACAAGTCAAATAAATATTCCATCAAATAGGCTATGGTAAATGAAAGCTGTAATGACTGGCTCCGTGCGACTTCACCCCAGCTCCAGCTGGGTGAGGGTAGTGGCCGGCCCGGCTGCTCCCGCCCGGTGCCAGCCACGCCGCTGCTCCGGCGCCGCGCCTCCAGTGCGGTGTAAGGGAAGTGTTCTCTGTGAGCTACATACTCGTATGTCATGTATCATGCTATTCTTGCTGTAGCTTGAGGAGTGTAATGCAACTTTCTCTCTACTAAAATACAAATATATCAAGTAAATATGAGGTTATGAATACACAAGACATACAATCTTTTTCATTGCACACAACGCCTAGATATTACCTTGGTTTCAACATCCAAACCATCAGCTAGGTATTAGTTGGTAAGATTCCTTCGTCAGCCTATATCGTTTGATAAAGCTTGCGTCGGTCATATCAAAAGCTCCAGACACTTGCACTTCTATTTTATTGTTTGCTTGGGCTCGTGCAACACATAATATAGGTAGGTAGGTATTCACTTCATGATATAGGTCCAATAAATCCACTTAAGCGTTTATATTTACGAGATTTTTCAGTAAAATTATTATAAGAATGACTAACGTTTCAGCAACGTTCCATTATCGATCCAAAAAAGTCGTGTTGTAGTAACTGAAGCAGACACGTTAGTTTGACAGCGTGAACGTTTCAGTTACGATCCATAAACGGTTGAACTTTGGTCCGAACTGTTAGCGCGATACGAAATTTGACTAACGTATCAGGTTCAGTTACGATCCAATTGCGCTTCGTTTGTGTTTTATTAGCGCGATTGCCCTGCAGGGTGGTCGCGCTGCGTTCTCGTTGGTAACATTTTAATGGCGGCAAAATCACTGTGACAATACACGTACGCGCGCAATGTGTTTTGTTTTTAAATACAAATTAAAAGTTAAAAATGGATAGCGACGATGATATTTGTACGCCTCCAGATATTCTAGAATTGGCAACAAAAGTAACTCACAATCTTTTGCCAGAAAAATCTAGAAAATTATATGAAAAATTAACTATTGTCAGCTTTTACTCTTGTTGTTTGATTAATTGCATTAGTGAAGATAAAGTAGTGTATGCAACTGCATATAACACGGGTATTAAAACACGAGTGTGAGTTTAGTTAATATTAACGAGTGTAAACTACTATAATTCCACATAGTTTGTTTCAACTTCCCCTAACTGTTTGATTTAGATCTCCTCCGAATATTAAAAAGCCACTCTGAATTTTCCAGACACGTTCAAAGACTCGAGCGTCGCAACTCAATCCGGCAGTCCTTACACTCTGTCCGGTCTATCGGCAGCATCAACGGAGGCTTCCCTGAGAACACTTACAGGCGGAAACTAGCGCAAATGGTGAGTACACAATAAATATTATATTATTAGATATATGCTTTATTTGTGCAGTAAGACAATATAAGAAAGAAATAGAGAAAGAAATCTGTTGAATTGTGCACCTTATTACTTTCAAATTCAAAATATGTTTATTGGATTCAGAAAACTTCCAGCTAGCTACTATTTATAAATACATTAAAAAAAACAAAACATATTATTACTAAACATATTCATAAAATAGAGAAACTTATCATATCAGGTGTATAAAGTGCTTAGTTCTGTACTATGTTGTACAAAATTAAGCGATGGTTTATTGCGACACAAAACAATATCTGATTGTCCCGTAGCTATGTCCTGTATTACTCAAACCATTATGTATTATGACACCCCCGACAATGGTAATTCTGTAGAAACATCATTTTTCAAGTCCAAGCACTATTGTAGCATGTATAGGTATACCTACATTATTTACTGTTAGATATCTACTAATCATAACCTTAGCTTTATAACAGTACACAATGATAATGGCTTTTGCACACTGACAAAGCTTGGTTGAATAAATATAAACTATCTAAATAATGTAGCTTTCTTAATTAAAATATGCCTTTCATGTCATCTTAGGGGCTCTGGATAAGAAAGGCAGAATACCGGCACCAATGGCCGCTAGGGGAGGAGGCCCATACCCAGCAGTGGGTCTACATGGTCTGAAGATGATGATCTATGTATACATACCTACTACATAGCCATAGATATACAAACCATCACATTGTTATTCGTTTGATTTTAGAATATTTGTGTCAATGTTTACCCATTATCATACATTAGTATGTGCTTATAGCATTGCTTATTTGCTATTTTAAGATGGGTCATTAACCCGATGATGTTGTTTGAAAGTACTTTCATAATATTATGACTTGAATAGAAAAGAAAGAAAAGTACCTGTGATGTGTTGTGCTCTGCAGTAGGTCTCTAAACGAGCCTGAAGCGCAGAGCACGTCCACTCTCACTTCACATCATCATCATCAGCCTAATGGGACCCACTGCAGGGCATAGGCCTCCACCCTCTTACGCCAATACTCCCTGTCTTGCGCTGTTCTTGCCCAGATGTTTCCTTCTAACTTTCTTACATCATCCAGCCACCGTTGCACAGGTCTTCCTACACTTCGCTTACCTAGCCGTGGGTACCATTCAGTTATTGCTTTGCTCCATCTGCCGTCAGTACGTCTCGCCAAGTGTCCAGCCCATCGCCACTTGAGTTTCGTAATACGAGACCCGACGTCTTCCACCTTCGTACGTTTTCGGATCTCAGTATTACGAACCCTGTCGCGTAACATAATGCCTAACATGGACCGTTCCATTGCTCTTTGTGCGACTCTCATCTTTTCGATGGTTTCCTTGGTGAGCGTCCATGTTTCGGCAGCATACGTCATTGTGGGCAGAACACATTGGTTGTAGAGTCGTGTCTTCAAGCATTGAGGCATTTTACGGTCTTTAAAAATATCGCTTAGTTTGCTAAATGCCGCCCATCCGAGTTGGATTCGTCTTTTGATCTCCTTGTGTTTATGCTCTCTGCCAAAGGACAAACAGTGTCCAAGGTAAGTGTATTGTTTCACTACTTCTAACTTTTCACCACCAATCTGGATAATTGGTTGTGAATCTCCAGAAGCGTTGGTCATCACCTTAGTTTTGGACATGTTCATCTTAAGGCCCACTCCAAGAGAGACATGGTGAAGGTCTTCTAACATCGTTCGGAGATCAGACTCAGTTTCACTAATAAGAATCAGGTCATCGGCAAAACGAAGATGGGATAAGTGAACACCATTTATTGAGACGCCTCTATTCTCCCAGTCGAGAAGCTTCAAGACGTCCTCCAAGACAGCTGTAAATAGCTTGGGAGAAATGGTGTCCCCTTGGCGTACACCTCTTTTAATCACAATGCGATCTGTAAGAGCATGTAACCGTACTTGCATCGACGCTGATTCGTACAGATTGCGGAGGATGTTAACGTATCGTGCATCTATGCGGCAGCGATGGAGTGAGTGAAAAACAGCCCAATGTTCAACGCTATCGAAGGCTTTTTCATAGTCCACGAAAGCGAAAAACAAAGGTCGGTTGTACTCTTCACACTTTTCCATCAACTGTTTCACAGTGTGAATGTGGTCTATGGTAGAAAATCTGGTCCTAAAACCAGCTTGCTCGATGGGCTGGCATTCATCAAGTTGGCGAGTAAGTCGGTGGGTAAGAATTTTGGCAAAGAGTTTATAAATCTGAGGAAGAAGACTTATGGGACGGTAATTACTAAGTTTGGAATTATCTCCTTTTTTATGCAGTATTGTAACTATTGCGTTGTGCCATGAACTAGGTGTGTTGTTTTGTGAAAGAACGTAATTAAATAATTTTACAAGAACTGCAACTACAGGTTTCCCTCCAGCTTTTAAAAGCTCGATTGTAATGCCGTCTTCCCCTGGCGATTTATCAGATTTCATTTTATGAAGTGCCCAACAAACTTCGGATGGTAAGATAGGTGGTAGTTCTTCATTATTTGGACATTCTACTGGGTCTGCTCTGGGATCATTTGAGTTCTGTGGAACTGTTGTGGTAGTGTAGTTAACTTTATATATTGATTGTTGGCTATTAACAAAGAAAGTGACTGTCTGTGAAAGAGATTTAGCATTTTTAGGTATTTTAATGACTGTAGTATTTTTTTTACTAAAGTTCACTCTCATTATTCCAGAGCACACGTTCAACCGAAACCCTAACAAAAGGCTCCGACTACCGCAAGATGCTTGCCTCCACCACATCTATGGAATCGATGGAGAAAAGCCAGTTCAACTCCTCAATCGAGGACAACCAGAGCTTCGACATCTATGAAGCTCACAACCCCAACCCCAACGTGATGCCTCTCAAGCACAGCTCCTTCGTCAAGAAACCAGCTTCACCAGAGTACTCCGTCCCACAAAACACAAATAAATACAATACGAACAACTTAGCATTCAGAAATGAAGGGTACAGAGACAACTCTGGACAAGGCAGTGAGGCTCCGTCAATAAATACAGTGATGACGGAGGAAATACCTATTCTACACCATCCAGGTGGAATTAGATCTCCACAAGATGACGATACATTATCACCAACCAGTGATCCATATTACAACTCTGATACGTTACCGCTGAGGAACTTGGACCATTCGGATGAAAATCTAAAAAGGTTGGAGAGAGAAAAGTACAGCCCTTACGGTACTCCCAACTATGGGACTCAGCCCAAGCTGTCGTTCCTCATGGAGCTGCGATCCAAGATGCCGGAGCAACCACAACCTGGTGCGATGCCTACTACCACTTTTGGGCAGAGAAATAATGTTGCAGGTGTGTAAAAACCGGTTGTGTATTTATTTATTACATGTGTTTATACTAAGTAAAAAATACAATGAAGTCAGTAATTTCGTAGTTTATGCTGCCAACACAGATTCGATATCTCATACACGAAGCAAAACCTTACATATGATGTTTTTTATGCGCAAGATAGTAGGAGTATAGGCGTAAGAGAGAGGGGGCCTAAACCCTGCAGTGGCTCTCATTAGGCTAATGATGATGATGGTTTTATTTTTAAATTTCTATTATCAGAATTAGATTCTGAGTGATTTCTAATAGATTAGTTACATATCTTCTAACCAGTCCTCCCCCCGCAGGTCAGCAGCAGTACTACGAGGACAACCTCCCCTCCCCGCCGCACCCGCCGGTGTACTCAAGCCCCTACGACAACACGCTGTCAGACAACATCCCCTCGTACGACTCCAGCCCGCAGGACCTCTCTAGAGAGTTCGATGACTCGCCCACTCCTGATCTACATCACAGGTACTCTAAAAAAAAGTGTAAAAAAAATGTCGGCGCACTACTTGTTCTATTTTTTTCCCCTTTTTCTAACAGTGTTGTGATCCCAAAAAAAATCTATTATGAACTCTTTTCACTATAAATTTGATAACATTCGTAGTAATTTTTGCAATAAGAAAACACCTAATAAATAAGTGTAAATTCTACACTTTTTTCCAGTATTATCTTAATAAAGAACTGCTTCAGATGATAATGTATTTAACATAAACATAAAAAGCATTTATTTTTATTTATTTGTAACACGGAACATTGTACATGATGATGATGACGATGGTGACATCGCTTCAACTCCTGATTATATTAATGCTCAGGTACCTACAACACATTCAAAATGCATTGCATTTAATTCCAGATCGAAATCCGAAGCGCTCCTCGAAACGAACTTTGACTTGGACGACGCCCCGAGCCCGCGCCCGATGACGGAAGCGAGTCGCGCGCACAGTCAGCCCCTAGAGACTGCTATGTAGTCTATGTTACTAGAAATACGAAGTCAAACCAAAAATCATAAAAGTTTTGTTTTAACTTGCGTTGTAAAAATTCTGTGAGCTCGGAAATTATGCACGAGTTCTAACATACAATCGAATTATTCGTCTGAATTTGCGATCTGCGCAGCGCATTGCGCGTAAAATTTTGCACGAAGTGTAAAAGAAGACAGATATGATATGACAAACAAAATATTCGTTAGAAGTATAAATTAGGGAGGTAAGTAGGTAACCAATGAAAGACTGAATATGGATGTCTTAATGATTGAGATTGTAAAATAAACTGCAACTTCTTGTATTGCATTTACTTTGCTTCACTAAACAAGTGCCTTGTAGATAATTAATGCTTGCATGTTTCACACATTCCATTTAATTTTTAATGGTAGGATTTTAGTACGATTATTAATTGTAAGTATTATAAAAGTATATAGATAGTTAATGACAGTGTAACTAAGTATTTGTAATTAAGTAGCTACCAATAACGCACGATCTCAGAATGGAAACTTAATATTAAATTTAAATTAAACAAGAACTTCATTCTGTATCTTTTTTCTTATATTATTTTTGATTTTGGCTATCTAATTACAAGTTACGACAAGTGTATTTTTTTTTTTTCATTTTAAATTTTCACTAACGAATGTAAAATATAAGTAAAGTATCCGTCCTTCGTGTATTTATGATGCGTTACTATGATATGAATGAAATAATATATAGTTTATTAATATTTTATATTCCTTGTTATAAATATAAGTTCTAGCTTGCTATATTTTATACCATAGTTTACTATAATCTTTTACGTAAACTCAATTTTGTACAGTAATTACAAATTTCCTAGTTTTACAATTTATTTTTATATCTTTATTGTATGTAGGTACCTGTAATTAATAGCGCTCGATTGTCGTTTAACTTGTCTGGGCATATTCATAACTGAACTACAAACGTCACAATGGATAAATGTTTAATTTTAAGCACCTAATAATTAAATAAGAAAATTAGGGAATAGAACATGCGGGTTACTCTAGCAGCCCGCCAGGACCTAAAATTCATTAAATGTATATACCTACCTGCTGACAGTAACAAAATATATGAATAAACATATTTGACAATATAGCTATGAGTCTTAATACCATCTCAATGTATGGGCATTGAGATGGAATGGTCCCGCACAGACTCCTGTAACAGATATAAATGTGTCTTTGATCGTCTTCTTTCAAATAAATCTAATGGTGCATACAGTGCGATGAACAGTCGGCAGCAAAATCCTCAGAAAGGCAGGAGATTTGAATTCGGCTCGAAAATAATACTTAGTTATATTCTATTTTCAGGTATTATGAAATGTTTGTAGGGTTATATTGAATGCTATAACAGATGTAGGTAATTATTAGTCATTAATTATGTTTAAGTGTCATAATAAATTAGTATATGAATAAATAGGAATTAATTACAGTATCATGTTTAACTTAGTACGATACCCGAAACGGTAATAGTAGTTTATGCAACTGTCACATAATTAACACTCACACTCGTGTTTTAATACCCGTGTTATATGCAGTTGCATATACTACTTTATCTAATGCAATTAATCAAACAACAAGAGTAAAAGCTGACAATAGTTAATTTTTCATATAATTATCTAGATTTTTCTGGCAAAAGATTGTGAGTTACTTTTGTTGCCAATTCTAGAATATCCGGAGGCGTACAAATATCATCGTCGCTATCAATTTTTAACTTTTAATTTGTATTTAAAAAACAAAACACATTGCGAAACATTAAATTCACGCGTACGTGTATTGTCATAGTGATTTTGCCGCCATTAAAATCTAACCAACGAGAACGCAGCGCGACCTACCTGATTGGCCCTGCAATCAGGTTGGTCACGCTTTTTTGATGTTATAATGAGCTATTACGATATCGATGTGATGTGGATATTATAGCATCATGTGAAATTGCTTAAATTGAGTGTTTTGTTGTCTGCGCTATACAGTAGTAATTATAAGTCAAGTATTGGAAACATAAGTAGAATGTTACAACATTAGTGTAGATATAACTGTTTACTATCACATAAGTGTCACCAATGTCTCTTCAATAAAGAATTCTATTCTAATAACGGTCTTCAGAAACAAAACATGGATAATGACAATGATGATATTTTGTTTAAAAATGGAAGAAAAATGTGGTAGAAATGGTAGAAAAATGTGGTAGAAATGGTAGAATATATTTAGTCTGTGAAGCTGTACAATCTTTTATAGTCTGTGGTGGGAAACTCGGTCTAACAATGAAGATAGATTGCCAGTTTATAACATAAATTCGAAATTGATTAACTTTTAAATATAAATAATTGACTCCTTAAAACACATTAAATGTAACACACGCTTATTACTTATTTTGAAGAATAGATCCCTGCCAGATTGGTTGCCTGGAAGAGATCGCTCTTAGCGATAACGCCGCCAATTAAAACGTAAATTTTATTTTCTATGTATTTTTTTTATGTAAGTATGTGGTGTTTTAATAAAGAATTTATCAATCAATCACACAGAATAATATTTAAGTTTATTTAACTTTCATAAAATCTAGTAATTATCATGGACGTAAGCATAAAAGCGGGTTATAAAATAACATGGTGTAAAATGAGCATTTAAGCCAATGAGTTCACTTACATTTCGGATTTAGCGCAAGGATAATCATCAGCGCGCCCTGAAATAAACGGATTATTATTTACTTTTTTTTACTTTACCTCCGTAAACTTAGATTTACCACAACTTTACTCATGACACATTATTATTGGGTGTGAACTATAACATTTTATTTGGAACACAAGTACATAATATGGAAGGCTCTGGAAGACCAAGGAATCCAACCAAAATACATCAGGATAAGAAACGTGTATTCCAAGAGTACAGCACAAATCAGACTCGAAACCAAAGGGGTTGAATTTTCTATTCTAAGAGGTGTGCGTCAAGGAGACCCAGTGTCCCCCAAGCTCTTCTCTGCGGTGCTGGAAATGATATTCAGGGCAATAGACTGGACCCACTATGGACTCAACATCAACGGTGAAAAGTTAAGCCATTTGTGGTTCGCAGACGATCTAATTCTCTTATCAGAATGCCCAAGACAACTAGAAACCATGCTCCAGCAGCTGTCTGATGAAAGTGGAATGGCAGGATTGTCAATTAATATCTCTAAAACTAAAATAATGACAAATTCCAGAGTCAAACACATTATCAACATAAACGGACTAAATTATAGCCCTCGAGTATGTGTCTGAATACATTTATCTAGGACAGCTCATCTCACCGGATGACTGATAGACAGGAGGATCAAAAACACTTGGAAAAGGTACTGGGGACTGGCAGAAGTAATGAAGAATACAGATATGCCCATGCTGGCAAAAAGAAAAGTATACAACACAATGTGCATGTCATGCATTTTACCATGTCTCACATATGCATGCCAGACATGGGCACTAACCGAACATCTTTCCAACCAACTGAAAGTCTGCCAAAATAGTATTGAAAGAAGTGTCATTGGAGTCAGGAGACGGGGATAAAATAAGATTAAAACATATTAAATCAAGAACAAAATTCAGAAATGCACTCAAGGTAGGTATATAAACAATTAAAATGGAGATGGACAGGACACATGTTGAGAGAGGAAAAGGTGAAATGGACCAAACATATTACTGAATGGTGTCCCAGAGACAGCAAAAGAAGCCAAGGGAGACAATATTAAAGATGGGAAGATGACATTAAGCAAGTTGCAGGACCGGCTTGGCTCCAGGTAGCCAAGGATAGAGAGAGGTGGAAAGCTTTGGAGGAGGCCTTTGTCGACGGACAAGCTGTCTAATGTAAATAGTTATTAATAGAATAGATAATAATCAATTGTACATAAACAATAAAGGCTTTTTTTTATAACATTTTATTTTGTTATTATTTAACACCTTGGTCTGGCAACACAGTCAGTTGCGATCATTCACATTCAGTTATGTGTGGTCTCGTTTGTCGTCTCTTCCAATAAAAATGAAATTCAAATGAATATTGCGAACCGTGTTATTAAATTGTAAATAGAAAAGGAATCAATTATTAAGTAGCCAAGCTTTGGTTGCGGGGTCTGTTACTTTTCCTATTTCATATTAATAAATTTAAACTTGAAACTTCGCCATAATAGTGACTTCTATTTTTTACAGCATATTTACCTGCATTATAAGAGTAGGCCATAACAATGGACACAGCAGGGTCCATCAACAACGACGATGCTGTCGTGGATACTATTGAAAATGAGGAAGAGATCATGGATGACAGTGAGGAGAGGGAGTTGGTCACGGATTCTTGCTCCACCAAGGTTCTGAACGTTTCAGACGAACCTATAGATCGCTATCGCATTGTATACTTCCTATTCTTGCTATTTGGAATCACATCCCTGGTGCCATGGAATTTCCTGATAACAGCTAATGATGTGAGTATTCATTACTTTTCTACTCTTATTTTATTGTGTTCAAAATGTTATTCTAAAACAGTTTAGAGGTGACTCACGAGCAGAGTCATCAGTAACTTAGAACAAAGTCAACTAGTTTACTAAGTAAATTTCTTGACTTGGCTATTGTGTCATTGTTTATTATGGGTTGTTACTGTTTACTCTATAAATCATAATATCCTTAATACTTGTTATCTTATCTATTGTACAAATGAACACATGCACAGCTGTACACCTGTATATTATTTTAGGTAAATATTCCTTAGGTACATCCAAATATTATACATATTTTATAAACCTTTAATAAGTGAAACTATATTTAAGTAGTTTCCTTTTGAAATCTCTAAGTAGTTACAATAAGTAGTATAGTAAGGTTAATAACTCTGTATTACTGTTCCAGTACTGGATGTACAAGTTCAGAGAAGTGAACACAACCAACCTGACAGCGCCGCTGCCTCGGAAGACTCAGTTCCAAGCGGAGTTCACATCCTACCTCAATGTGGCTATGGCCATACCCAACTTGCTGTTCCTCATTGTTAACTCTGTCTATGGCCACTGGTAAGTTACAAACACTATAAAGTAACACACTTTGAATAAAAGTTTTTTAGATTGCTAGCATCCTAGACAGGTTCTACACTTGTGATGGTCATATCTAACTAATATTATAAAGGCATAAGGTTGTATGTGACATGAACATGTCTGTATATTTGTAAGTCCATCACACTCAAACAGTTGAATCAATTTTCATGAAATTTGGTATGGATTGAAGTAGATTAGACATTGGACAACATGTGCTGTTATAAAAACAAAAGTGCAATAAAAGTGCAAGTTTGTTGATTTGTTTTTTCCTCTTTTACGACAAAGCAGTTAATCATCTCCATCATGTTCTTCCTGCTTTGGCCTGAATCAGTTTAACCCAGGATTTTTTACATTTAAGTCAAAATACCGAAACATTTAAGATCAAAACCTGTGAAGTATACTGCTGTGTGCTATGTATATAATATATAGCATGGTATTGTAATGAGTGATAATATTCCAGGGTATCGCTGAAGACCCGCCTGCAGAGCTCCCTCATAGTGGTCACGCTGTGCTTCATCATCACCACGGTGTTTGTGCAGATCAACACGGACCAGTGGCAGAATGGCTTCTTCATATTCACCATGATCTCTGTTGCTGTCATGACTGGTAAGTTGTTAATTTTCTATATTTGGTTACTCATCATCATCAGCCAGTATCACCCACTGCTGAGCATAGGCCTCTCTTCTAGTATATCATCTCATCCTGGTCCTGTTCAGATTGAATCCAGGTGTTTTTCATGTGTAATAATAATTGGGCTACAGAATGTTAATCCATAGTAAGAACTATTGATTAACCTTCCATAGCCATGAAATTCTATAAAGTTTCTAATTTATAATTAAAAGTCAGGATTTTTTTTTAAAGCCTTATTGTACAATTTTGTTGCTGAGCTTTCACACAAAGCACATAGAAATTACTTTATTTTAGTTTATGACAAATGCCTATTTAGATACCATAACTAATGTAACTTGTCATCTAAACTTGCAACATTTTACAGTCAGCATAGAAAAAATAATTGTTCTCTTTATTATAGATAGACACTATAGTGTTAGTTATCATATTTTATTTGGAGCAAATAGTAGGTAGTATTCATGAATTTATTTATTTGTCATGAATTTGCCTTGAGCTGGTAATTTTAGCAGCAAGTATTATTACCATCTTAATATCACCTTGAAAATGAATATTGGAGCAGAAATGTTTACTTATCTATTACAGGAATTTATACAATAAAATTATGTTAAAACTTTTGTCACCCTGTGATGTAGAGTACCTAAAAAACTAGTAAGTATTTCATTTTGCATTTTACCTACTTTCCCACAAGAACTTAAATTTCTTAAGAATAAAATGAATTATGAAATCAAATAAAATCAATAGTTTTATCAAGTGAAATACTATAAGTGGTTTTGTTGTATTACTTTTGTGATTATTACAGAAATCAGTACACACAGGCAACAAACAAGCTCTTGACTATTGTATTGTACGACGAAGAAAACAAACAAGAACTAGAATCTCCTTATCACATCTGAGTACATAATGTTTAGACAGAGAGATGCATCGCGACCCCGACAGAGGGCGTGAGTCAGTAATGTGACCTATCAGTGTCGATAAACAACATCTAATTCAGGTCACATGCAACTTACACATGCTTGATATGACTCACGTTTTTAGTGGTTTTAAGTATGTGTGTGCTCACCTTAACAGAAAGTTGAAAAGAAAAGATTTCTCATCTCAATGGAATGTTGTTATTAATTAAATTATGACTTTATTTCACCTATACTGGTCTGAACTGATAATATTTTCTAAATGATTATAGACACAAACAGATGTTTTAATAATAGTCATAGACATTCGTCTATATCCATTACTAAGAAGTTAGCTAATATATTTAAAAATAAATGAGAAATATCATATATGACATCTAGGTAAGATTGTATTATATTTGGTTTAAATCATCATGATTTTCCGAAAGCAATGTACCAGTCCAGTGTGTATAATGTAACTTCTTTTAAATTTCTTTTTCCCTGATGTACTATAATGATGTATGTACTCTAAAAAGCTCTATTTCCCTTGCAGCGGCTAGCGCCATATTCATCGGCGGCCTCGTGGGCATCGCGAGCCGCTTCTCCAAGGAGTACATGGCGGCCGTCATCAGCGGCCAATCCCTGGGCGGCATTATCGCAGCCATCGCTCAAATCATATCCCTAGCCTTCAAGATATCTCCGCAGCACAGCGCGCTCATCTACTTCATCATCGCAGACGTGATGGTCATCACATCACTCGTCTCCCTCATCATGCTGTACAAACTCGACTTCTTCACCCACCACATCTTGAAGGGGACTGGAGGGATATCAACGAACAGGCACAGGGAGGTGTCGATGGCTAACGTCATGAAGAAGATCTGGGTGTACGCGTTCAGCATCTTCGCCGTGTTCGGTATCAGTATGGCGGTGTATCCGTCCGTCACGGTGCTGGTGGAGTCGCATCCGGTCACCACGGGCACGGATTGGAACAGTAAGTTGTTATTTCTGCTGCAATGTTAAGTTTTAATTGCATTTTAAACTACGCCCACTAATACTATGAAGTTTGTGTGTGTGTGTTTGTTACAGAAGTAACAAAAAAAACCGTAACCCGTAACCGTAAGCCGTTCTAGCGTGAAGAATCATGCTAGAACGGCTGAACAGATGTGGTATGGATTATGGAGATAGATTATATATTAGATTATCACATAGGCTTCTGCTTATCTCGGACTAACGTGGGCAACGCTGCTAATTCTAAACATATTAAAATAATTTTGTGATTGCTTTGTGCTCCCAAATCGGGACCCCAAAGATTATTCATGAAGATATCTGGCTTTCTTAAAATTTAGGTCGCCCATTAATGTTGATTGGCATTATATAAATTTTATCGTGAGATTTGATGTGCTTGACAATATTCGTAATAAAGTTGAGTCATATCCTTTGTAATACAAAACGCGCTTTATAACACAAGGTGACAATAAGATAAGCTAAACCTACTGTCTTCACTAGGTATGGTTTTCATCGTTTTATTCTTCAACAAACAGACAAAAAACCCCGACATATGAGTAAAAAATAAGCTTAGTTCGCAGGACAAGTTTATTGCAGGTTATTGACTTTTAATACTAGGACTTTGAAAGGAGAACAAGTATCCTGATTTAATTGTTCGGTCGTGCGTTCGGACCGAGCGAGGGGACCTCTATGCAAGGTCGAATCAAAGCTGGTGCTGCGAGATCACATTATAATATAACGCAGTGTGTTTATCCAAACATATTTTAAAATATGAGCATAGGAAATAAGGTTCCTAAAATCAATTTAAGAAAGAGCCGAATAAGATAATAGTTACATGTTAGCTTTTTTATATACCTACATTAAATTTATAAAATAACTAACTCGCTTGCTTTCCCTATTTCACCCCTTTTAAAGTGGCATTTCCAAAAATCCTTTCTTAGCGGATGCCTACGTCATAACATCTACCTTCATTCCAAATTTCAGCCTAATCCGTCAAGTGGTTTGGGCTGTGCGTTGATAGATCACTATATCAGTCACTCGGTCACTTTTGAGTTTTATATAATACTAGCTGGTCCCCGCGACTTCGTCCGCGTGGAATAGTTATTACCATTAAAACGGGTTTATTGAGTTAACTTTAAAAGATAGACATATACTGTTGCAGACATTTTGTTATATCATTTCAAGAGAAATAATTCTTTGATACATATTTTTTGATATCTTGAACCATTTTCGCAGCGCACGCAAAAGACGCCCTCAAAGATGAAAAATTTTCCCCGTTTTTTCCACATTTTCCATTATTTCTTCTCTCCTATTAGTAGCAGCGTGATGTTATATAGCCTAAAGCCTTCCTCGGTAAATGGTCTACAAACACAAAAATAATTTTTCAATTCGCACCAGTAGTTCCTGAGATTATCGCGTTCAAACAAACACACTCTTCAGCTTTATTATATTACTTAGTATAGATTTTATCTCCTTTAAGGGTAGAATTTATCAAAATCTTTTCATACCGAGCGCCTACGTCATAGTAGCTTTATGCATGCAAAGTCTCAGCCCGATCGGTTTAAAATTGACAAAGTTTTATACAAACTTTCATCCCCTATTTTATCCCCTTAGGGATGGAATTTATCAAAATCTTTTCATAGCGAGCGCCTACGTCATAGTAGCTTTATGCATGGAAAGTTTCAGCCCGATCGGTTTAAAATTGACAAAGTTTCATACAAACTTTCATCCCCTATTTTATCCCCTTAGTGGTGGAATTTATCAAAATCTTTTTATAGCAAGTGCCTACGTCATATTAGCTTTATGCATGAAAGTATCAGCCCGATCGGTTTAAAATTGACAGTTTCATACAAATTTTCATCCCCTATTTTATCCCTTTAGGGGTGGAATTTATTAAAATATTTTCATAGCGAGCGCCTACGTCATAGTAGCTTTATGCATGCAGTCTCAGCCCGATCGGTTTAAAATTGACAAAGTTACATACAAACTTTCATCCCCTATTTTATCCCTTTAGGGGTGGAATTTATCAAAATCTTTTCATAGCGAGCGCCTACGTCATAGTAGCTTTATGCATGCAAAGTTTCAGCCCGATCGGTTCAAAATTGACAAACTTTCATCCCCTATTTTATCCCCTTAGTGGTGGAATTTATCAAAATCTTTTTATAGCAAGTGCCTACGTCATATTAGCTTTATGCATGAAAGTCTCAGCCCGATCGGTTTAAAATTGACAAAGTTTCATACAAATTTTCATCCCCTATTTTATCCCTTTAGGGGTGGAATTTATTAAAATCTTTTCATAGCGAGCGCCTACGTCATAGTAGCTTTATGCATGCAAAGTCTCAGCCCGATCGGTTTAAAATTGACAAAGTTTCATACAAACTTTCATCCCCTATTTTATCCCCTTAGGGGTAGAATTCATCAAAATCCTTTCTTAGCGGATGCCTACGTCATAACATCTACCTTCATTCCAAATTTCAGCCCGATCCGTGCAGTGGTTTGGGCTGTGCGTTGATAGATCACTATATCAGTCAGTCAATCAGTCACCTTTGAGTTTTATATATCTGGGGGCACGGTAGTGCCCCCGCCAAGTCGAGCGCGAAGCAAACTGCCGTACCATCCTTTTCTCGAACCGTTTCGCCGCATTTTCAGCCCCCTATTTGAGAACCTCTAGATAGGATTAAAACGCTAAAATTTTCGTCGTCTAGAAATTCGTAATAACACACTTGAAATCCAGAATTTCAAGTTGGTAGATCAATTAGTTCCGAAGTTTCGCATTTTCGACACTGACTCACTCACTGATCATCAAAATAGAACTAGTACTTCCCATACACCTAGAGAGCTGAAATTTGGTACAGAGGTAGATTTTAGCGCCCACATAAAGGAAAAATTATCAAAACAAGATTTATGGAAGATCTGGACTACCTGGTGACCCTGATGAGAAAACGTAAGAGTACAGCCAAATTTACTTTTAAACGGCCAAGTCACATAAAATTAACTATAATAATAAATAAATCGCAGTAAGGAACCTTAGACTTAGGCTTAACTAATTCTAGAGATTTCATTACTTTTTAGAGATAAACAAGCAGCTCTATCGAGACTTGGCAATTTTTTTACAGAATTTTTTTGGTGGGATATAGATTTATAGATAGGTATTCAAAGAGAACATATTAATTTATAAATAACACATGATTTAACACCACTTTCAGATATATTCTTCGTGCCGGTGGTGAACTATCTCATCTTCAACTGCGGAGATTATTCTGGACGAATGACGGCTGGATTTCTGCTACGAGTGAGTAGAGTTTGTCAAAACTTTATGATACACATTCATTTGGTAGGGACTTCAATGAATACCACTAACACATATGATTCGGGAAAAGAATAGGTAGATTTGGATTAATTTGACACTCAAATAAAAATTTAAATAAAAGCTGAAAACTCTCTTGAGTTGTATTTCCTCATGACTGAGGGTCATGACTCCCCCGCAGAATTAATTCGTTTGGTAGTATTGTTGGGCAGATACATCGTGGTGGGTGCCCACTGCCACAGCCACTGCCCAGGTCTTCAAACATTTCAGTTTCCTCACAATGTTTTCCTTCACAGCTAAGCGATACACATATAAATCCACACATAACTTGAAAATACAAGTCATTGGTGTAGGGCCGGATTCGAACCAGGGTGCGTCTGGATGAAAAGCAGACACTAGAACCGCAGAGCCACCCACACTCGCTTGCAGGAACTGTATGTTTACACATATGTTGACGAAGCAGTTGCGGTCGGCAAGGATTTAAATAATCACCTGTAGTGAAATGGCGAGTGAATTGAAACGAGTATATTGCATAGATTTGTTGATGACTTCCAGCCCAACAAGCAGTGGCTGGTAGCGGCGGCGAGCGTGCTGCGCGTGCTGGGCGTGCCCATGCTGATGGCGTGCAACGCGCAGCCGCGCCGCCACCTGCCCGTGCTGTTCCCCTGGGACTGGCAGTACATTCTCATCATGATCGTGTTCGCCTTCTCCAACGGGTACCTCACCAACATCATCATGGTCAACGCTACCAGGTATATATTCACGCACAGCGCCATCTAGCTGCATACTAAGAGAGAGAGAGAAGCGTTGTAAACAAACAAGTAACTAAGTAAACAGCAGTGGTTGATTGTAAAATGAATAGATTTTCAGCAGAATCACTCTACTGCTGATAATTCAAACGAAAATAGGACCACAGAAAAACATAGTTTTGTTTTTTTAGAACCAAGCATTGTTTATGATTCTGTCAATTAGGTACGAGATTATATTTTATAATACTTAACAACTTTTTTGTCGCGTAGTAATTATACTATTTAATATCAATGACAGATTGGTGGTGCCCACCGTGCCGCATCTTTTCTATTACAGATATTTTATAAAGATAGTGCAGCATTTGAAATATTTAGTTCAAGAAAGGTTATCATCTGAGGTTATCAATGCAGCCGTGCCTTATCTCTGCAGCGCGTCATTAATTAACGAGCCTAGTTAATTAATTGGCTTAGCATATTAATTAATGATACACTCTAATTATGTATTCACGTGTGAAAATAAAATAGGTAACGCCATCACGCTCTCTGCTTCATTATTTCTTTTATTTTATTACCTAATAATACTCAATAATATGTTTGTAATATTAGTAATATATTGTTCCTGTGTCCTCTACATTTTATTATTAAGATGAATAGAGTTACTTATAAAATTGATGATAAACTTAGTTGTCAGATGTAAAAGAATCTAAAATTAAAGGTTTATTTTTACATTCTTAATATAAAATGAAATGTAAAATATTATAATTGTGTCCTCAAATATACATGGCTTCAACTATTAAGTAAATTAAGTTAGAATTAAGTTATATTTGACAAAGCACTTTGTTACATTATTTTCTTGTGATGAAAATAAATTTTAATTTGAATATTTCGAAAATTTATAACACCAAAGTAAATTTAAACTCTGCCGGGACCTCTTATCTTAAAATTTGATTTCAGTTTCCAATCGGGAGTAGTTATATACGTTTCCTTTAGGCAAGCGTGCTATATCTGGAATTATACTAATTTTGATAGACATGTTGTAGGCAAATATCAGGCTTTTCCAAGATATGTCTACGCTAGGCCCTATTCAGCCACAACTCAACATAAACACAAAATAAAATAAAGTTTTTTCTAATTTATTTATTTCCAGGGAGGTGGAACTCCACGAGCGCGAGAAGGCGTCCTCAGTGATAGCGACGATGCTGAGCGTAGGCCTCACGGTAGGCGCCGCCGTCGGCATGCTGCTGGTCAAGCTCTTGTAAACTATGACCGATGATATAGGCTTTATGTGTCGACCATTCTAGTGCGATAATTTTGCACAGCTGACATCTCCATTTTCAGCGAATTTGACGTAAAATTTATGACAAAAAAATTACATAAGAAGGCTTAAGGAACTAGTTTTATTTCTAGTAAAGATGACAGCAGTCAAAATTATCATACTAAAATAGACAAAGCATATGATGTTCATATGTACTTTTGCACATACAATTGTGAGATGTGTAAAATGTGCTATTTACCAGCAGAAGATATGACTACAGGGATGGACTGCGTTTCAAACTAGAATCACGAAATAACCAACACTACTGGTGTTTATCAAGACATTAATACACTCAATGTTGTTCTTAACATCCTGTCTGGCGAACATTGCACATGTATATAATATGCAAAATCAATGCTACACATGACATACCTACATAGATATTTTCTGATGAGATCGATAAAAATAGAGACAATATATCATTTGTATTGTAAGACTATCTTTAAATGAAAGACGAACTCGGAAGTACAATAATAACTGCAATATATCATTTGTATTGTAAGACTATCTTTAAATGAAAGACGAACTCGGAAGTACAATAATAACTGCAATATATCATTTGTATTGTAAGACTATCTTTAAATGAAAGACGAACTCGGAAGTACAATAATAACTGCAATATATCATTTGTATTGTAAGACTATCGTTAAATGAAAGACGAACTCGGAAGTACAATAATAACTGCAATATATCATTTGTATTGTAAGACTATCGTTAAATGAAAGACTCACTCTGAAGTACAATAATAACTGCAATATATCTGTTGATCAATTAGTTACAGAACCACCGCGTCGATGTTTACATTATGATATCATTTTACTTGACATTTGAGCATTTGCTTTAAAAAAAAAATAAACTTGGCATTTTATTGTGAAATGTGGTTAGTTTCTAAATGCAATTTTTTCATAACAAAATGTACGAATCTTACCATATCGACATTATAATTTATCTAATAATTATATTATGTTTAATTTAATACGTGTAATAATTATAGTAGTGTTAAGGCAATGAGCCGAGTCATAGATCTTATGTGTGTGATCTCACGCAGTATTTACACGTGTTTAGCCTACATATGTTTTACAGTTTTAATAGTTGTGAAGCTTATTATTTATATTGACTATTTAGACATTGATATTCTTTGGATAATACTGTATTAAGTTTAGATTTAGTTTTTTTATTTTATTTTTGTAAGTTTTATAAGTTTACATGTTAATTTGTGTGTGTGTTTTCCTTGATATTACTGTACCTGATTTTTTGTGCTCAAATATGTAAATGCCATGATTTTCATTTCTGTAATACCATCATAGAAACTGAGAGTAGATATTACAATGATCGTATGTAGGTGGCAACAATATTAATTTCAAATAATGGACATATGCAATAAATTGATTTGCATAATGTGGTCACGTCACCAAGTTACCAAAATATTATTGTTTATTGAAATATATGTATGATGAAAATATTTGTTTATTTTTCTCTAACCTAATTCTTCTTCTTATCGAATAAGAGTGGCCAACTCTGGTGTCGAGTTTTCAAACCGCCCTAAGGGCCTTTGACATGGCTAATCAAAATACGTTTTGTACAAGAAAGAAATATTACAACAAAATAATAGTACAGTCCGCGAGCTCTAAGCTGAGCTTTGCATTAGTGTGAGTGATCACCACAAGTACAGTCAGACAATAAAATCCTAAAACAAATTTTATTTATATTTCTTAATATAAAATTCAAATTTAAAAAAATACACCAGTTCTTCTACACCGGACATTGCATCGTCATAATTTTTCTTATCACTCTCGTTTTAATTTTCACTCTCGTCTGATGTGTCGTTTGTGTTAAATGAATCGTTCCGTTATATTATCAACAGCGGCGTCGTATCCATGAAACTTTTTTCTTCTTTTATTGCGTGTTCACATACATTTTTCTATTCTTGTACAGTGATAGTTTCAATTTTTTCTTTTGCTAACCTCATTATTGTATCCATATTCATTGATACGTTTTTTTTCGCTACATATCCTTTTATCATTGAATTTATATTTTTTAGAGTTTCAATTTTTTTAATATTTAAAATGTAACACGTCACGCTGCTATCAGTACAAGAGGTGAAGTGTGGCAGGTGGGCGGGGGAGTAAAACGGCGCCGCGCTAATGCTATTAAGCCGGTTGACAAAAAACAGTAAAAACCGGTTTAAACCAAACAAAGGAGGCGCCGCGCTTTAAGCCGGTAATCACACCTACACTATCTATGTACACCCACACAAATGCAAAGCTCAGCTTACGCCTTCCGGACTGTAGTAATATATGACAAATGAAACTACGATTGATCAGTCAGTCCTTTTAATAAATAGTGTCATGTAAAGAAAAAAATCACAACATAATTATTTTACATTAGAATGATTACAGTTGCGTTCTGTAAACAGCTTCGTATAAATATCATAATATTGCTAACATTAATAGAAAGGCCACTCTGCTCTGCCTCTAAAGATATTAGCGGTGATCTCTACACTCTGCTCTGCCTCTAAAGATATTAGCGATGATCTCTACACTCTGCTCTGCCTCTAAAGATATTAGCGGTGATCTCTACACTCTGCTCTGCCTCTAAAGATATTAGCGGTGATCTCTACACTCTGCTCTGCCTCTAAAGATATTAGCGATGATCTCTACACTCTGCTCTGCCTCTAAAGATATTAGCGATGATCTCTACACTCTGCTCTGCCTCTAAAGATATTAGCGATGATCTCTACACTCTGCTCTGCCTCTAAAGATATTAGCGATGATCTCTACACTCTGCTCTGCCTCTAAAGATATTAGCGGTGATCTCTACAATCTACTAATCAATAGTATAACATTTTGAGCACTAGCTGAAGGTAAAAATATTTCCAAAATGTAGATCTAAATTACCAAACAACAAGTAGGTAGTAAATACTGCTTCAGCTTCACCACTAAAAGATGTTACTATGATTTAAGACACTATTAGTAAGATTAAAAATCAAATCAAAATGCAAGGAATCTCCAATATTTTTGAGGATTTATAACATTTCTAACACTCCGAAATTTAACAAATGTATGCTACCTTATCCAATGGCCGATCTAAAACATTATTTGTATATAATTCTTCCACAAAATCTAACATTCCTTATACATACGTGGCACAGAAACAGCCGTGTTCATATAATAATATCACCCATGCACCATTAATGTAATCAACAAGCTTCGTCTGGAAATGAAGAAATTACACCCTCGTCTTTGCATTGTATTCCTCATCACTGAGTATCGTGACTCTCCCGCAGAATAAGATCATTGAGGGAATTTTCTTAGGCAGATACATAGATATTTGGGACGCCTTGCGGTGTAGTAATGAAAGTCATTGGTAGGTATAGTCACAACATTCTTTTATTCACTAGGTACACAACACAAAACGTCTCCATTATTATATAAGACTTAAAGACTTATATTAGCTTAGAAAGCTACGATAAACATTTCCGCGAGTGCGTTGGCGTGGCGCGGGAGCGGGGAGCTTCGGTGAAGGTCTCGGACCGACTCGTGTGCGTGTGCGACTGCAATGACCGCGTGTCCTGCGTGATATGGAAGCGCGGTGTTACCCCGCGCCCCCTTCCCGCTCATGTGCGTGGGTCTATAGATATGTTTTGAGGTGGCGCGACGTTCGCCACACCACCCCCCCCACGGAGAAAGGTAAACCGAGCATTAACAAATAAAAACTTAAAAAACTTACAACCGAACTTACATTAACCGACCTTAAGGTATATACATAATTACAAAAACATTACACATCAACCGGAAGCTTAAAGCGGACGCGACGTCCGGATCGGGTGACGTATTTAGCTGGAGGGTCGGTAGGTAAGGGATTGGGTGATTGTGGTTGTGGTCTGGGTGCTGGTCCTGGCGAAAAAGTAGTGCTAGGAACTGGCAGTGCTGCGTTTGGCTGTACCGATCTGTCTGCAGTGGATGCAGGAACAGACGTTGGCACCGTTTGACTCGATGTTGGTTCCATTTGAGGAGCTATGTAAGCTGGCTTAGTTCTGTCGATGCTAACTTGAACGCTCCTACCAGGCATTTGAATAGTGAGTGTCTTGTCTGTGCGATTAAGAACTTTATAGGGCCCTGTGTAAGGGGGTTGAAGTGCGCGGCGTACCGTGTCATCTCGTAAGAAGATGTGTGAAGCGTCGCTCAAATTTTTGAATACAAAAGTTTTGGGCTCCGTGTGTCGGGACGCTGGTGCTGGACGTACTTTGGCCATTGTGCTCTGTAGCCGGGCCATGAAGTCATCGCTTGTATGTTGTGGTGTGCCACTAGGTACCAGGAGCTCGCCCGGTAAGCGTAGTGGTTCACCGTATACAAGGTCTGCAGAGGAACAGCGTAGATCCTCTTTAAGTGCTGATCTGATGCCGAGAAGAACGAGCGGTAAAGCTTTGTGCCAGGATTGTGAATGACACATTATAGCGGCCTTGAGATGCCGGTGGAAGCGTTCCACCATACCGTTAGCCTGTGGGTGGTAGCTAGTTGTTCTCGCTCTTCTGGTAGCTCCTAGATCCATTAGTTTGTTGAATAACGTGGATTCGAATTGACGTCCTTGGTCAGTAGTGACGGTGGTGGGGACGCCAAAACGAGCAATCCAACCGTGAAGAAATTGGTCAGCAACTTCTTCGGCTGTTATATTTGTCATTGGCCAAGCCTCTGGCCATCTTGTAAAACGGTCAATTGCCGTAAGGCAGTAGGTGTAACCGTTGGAGGACGGAAGTGGTCCTATGATATCCAGATGGACGTGTTTGAATCGTCCAGATGGAGTAGGAAAATCAGCGAGCGGGGCTGATACATGTCGTGTGACTTTGCATTTCTGGCATGCGAGGCACTCGCGTGACCAGTTGCGACAGTCTTTTTTAATGCCGGGCCATACGTAGCGATCAGCCACAAGGCGCGTAGTTGCACGCACCCCAGGGTGACTCAAATTGTGAAGTCGATCAAAGGCTGCACGACGATGTTGCGGTGGCAAGTATGGCCGTGGTTTCCCGGTCGTGTCATCGCAAAGAATGGTGATATCGGACCCGGGAACTAATGTAGGCACTAGTTTTAAAGAGGAGTTGTTGCGAATGTTTTCGAGGTCATCGTCCTCTGCTTGTGCTCGAGCGAGCGAAGCGAAATCGTCACCGAGTGAAATTTGTTCAACTCGTGACATGGTGTCAGCGACAACATTGTCAACACCTTTAACATGCTTGACATCCGTCGTGAATTGACTGATGAAGCTAAGTTGGTTCAGTTGTATTGGTGGGAGCTTCTCTCGTTTTTGGCTGAAAGCATATATGAGAGGCTTGTGGTCGGTGTAGATTGTCGCGTGTTGTGCCTCAAGAATATGTCGGAAGTGCTGTACACTTTCGTATACTCCAAGGAGTTCGCGATAGTAGGCGGGCCATTGGCTTTGTTTATCTGTTAGTTTCTTGCTGAAAAATGCCAATGGTTGCCAATGATTAGACACCTTTTGTTGTAGGCAAGCTCCCACGTAAGTTGATGACGCGTCTGTAAACAGACCTAATGGCGCGTCACTGTTTGGGTGAGCAAGCAGAGTAACGCTCACCAGGGCGTCTTTACACCTTTGGAATGCCAATTCAAGTTCTGGCGTCCAGGGCACTGGTTTAGCACCTTTGAGTTTGGATGAGGCTAAGACGTTGATGAGTGGCGCTTGTGTTTCTGCTGCTTTTGGGAGGAATCGGCGATAAAAGTTAATCATGCCGAGGAAGCGGCGAAGACCTTGCACTGTTTTAGGTAAGGGATAGCTCCGCAACGCTTCAATCCTTTCTGTTGGAGGGCGAGTTCCATCTTTGTTGATGGAGTACCCTAAGAATGTTACTTCTTCGGCACCGAAAACGCACTTGGATGCGTTCACTACGACGCCGTAGTCTGCCAGGCGTTGGAATAAGGTACGTAGATGTTCCTTGTGCTCCTGGTGTGACCGTGAGAATACAATTATGTCGTCAATGTACGTATAGCAGAAGTCGAGTCCCCTCACGACTTCGTCCATGAACCGTTGAAAAGTTTGTCCAGCATTTCGTAAGCCGAAAGTCATGAACGGAAACTCGTATAGCCCGAACGGTGTGGTGATGGCAGTCTTGCAAATGTCTGGTTGGTGTACTGGCACCTGCTGGAATGCTTTGACCAGGTCAATGGTGCTGAATACTGTAGAACCAGAGATGTTGTGCGTAAAATCGGCGATGTGCCTGACGGGATACCGGTCTGGAACAGTACGAGCGTTCAGAGCGCGGTAGTCTCCACAAGGTCGCCATCCTTCCTGACCCTTTTTAGCCATGTGTAGCGGTGATGCCCAAGGACTGTCAGATGGTCGAGCTGTTCCACATGTGACCATGTCTTCAAATTCCTTTTTAGCTGCAGCTAGTTTCTGAGGGGCCAGGCGACGTGGGCGGGAGGAAACTGGAGGTCCATCGGTCGTGATGATGTGATGTACCGTATTGTGTTTCACTTGTCGTGGTAGACCTGGAGGTCGCGTGAGGTCAGGAAACTCCAATAGAAGATTCGAGTAAAGTGAGGTCGATTGAGCAGACACGGATCTTACACTGACTTGGCTCACATTTGCAATCGATGCCTGGGTAGATAGCTTGGTGTTTCCATCGATAATTCTCTTGTTTCGAAGGTCAGGTAGTAAGTTGTAATGACTTAAGAAATCCGCACCTATTATTGGCGTATCTACGTCAGCGATGATAAAATGCCAGTGAAAATCTCGACGCAGGCCTAAATTCAGGTGTAACGAGATAGTACCGTATGTCTTTATTGAGCTGCCGTTAGCCGCAGCTAGTTGATAGCCGGTTGCTTGTATCGCGCGACCCTTGCATAATTTTCTCGGGTAGCAACAGATGTCGGTGCCGGTATCGATGAGAAATTGGTAACACGTCGTTATATCGACAGCGAATAACCGGCGGCTTGTTATATCTGAATGATCAGTCGCCGCGACTACTGATCGTGAAGTGAGTTTTTCCGACTTCCACGAGCACGGTTTCGTGCATTTACGTGCCTCATGTCCGTAGGTACAATGAAACCAGCACAGGTGCGAAGCTGAACTTGACCTCTCTGACCTTGCTGATCTCGCGCTGAGGGCATCTACGCAATTTGTAAGTACCTCGACTAGGCGAGCAAGTTGAGTTAACTTATTATTCTGTTCCGCCGTCATGTTGAGTTGCGGAAAGGGAGAAGTCGAAAGAGATAAGGAATAGGTATGCCAGTAAGTATATAGATATATACGTCACACGAACCGAAAGTAACAACCGCTTTCAGTACCGGAATAATAAATAACAAATTATAATCAGTACTAAAAAATAACGGTTGTACTTAATATCTATAATTATTTACATTATTACAAAACAAATACAAGAGAAAACAAAAATCAATTTAAACATAAAAAATATTATAATAAATGTTAACCAGTACATAAAATAAGTTAACCGGCAGAGAGTGTGTTAACAAAAAAAAAAAATACTATAATCGGATGGCGGGCGGTGCGCAATGGGTTAAAATAACAATAATCGGACGGCGGGCGGTGCGTAATGGGTTAAAATAGGTAGGTAATATCCGGCCGCCGTGAACGTGTCTATAATAAATACATGATTCGCTCACGTAAATGTGTGCCTAGGTAAGTTGAGAGTATCACAAATTCTTAACGTAATCTATACATAAGCACAAAGAAATTTTATAAGTACGTAGATACATCCTATAAATAATTAGAACTAAGGTAACAACGAAAATTCACTTCACTTGTTTCGAGTTCTAATGTTTTAGGTAGGTATGCACTGTAACTATTATGTTGACGAAATTTTTGAACGAGTAGGTATTTAGCTAATACTAAAGTTCGCTCACCAAATGTCTGTAGGTATACTCATGTGCTGGCACGAAGGGAGTGACGGAGGTGTTTCCATCTCCTGGCTCTGCTACTGAGATCGGTTGAAGCGGGTTCGGCGAGGATGCTCGCAGATCTCGTCGTTTCGTATACTCCTTGAACTGAGCGTGGTTGATTCGCTACCGCATAGCAACAGGGTGAAACCACATGGATTTGTGCTTGCTAGGCGCGGGCGACGTTGCTACCGAGCAACATGGTGTCACGGTAATATTACCGTGATGGCGTAGCCACGTAGCTCGTAGCTAGTTAGTTGCTGAGCGCGGTTTGTGAGGCCACGGGTGAGGCGGCGCGCTTTGTACGTTGCGTTGCGTGTTTTTCGTGGCGGCGCGCTTTGATTGATGTTTGCCGCGCTATGCCCACTTGTAGACGCGACGCGTTGTTTGCATTGCAGCGTTATGACGCCTATGTTATCGGCGGTTTGACGCAGTATGAGTTACTAAGTGCGCCGATGTTTATTGCGATTTTAAGCACTGTGTTGTCGTAGGTAACTGAAGCACTTGATAAGTAACATAGTCTCGCACTGAACACGGAAAGTTTTTGCACCGGGGTCACCATTTTGGGACGCCTTGCGGTGTAGTAATGAAAGTCATTGGTAGGTATAGTCACAACATTCTTTTATTCACTAGGTACACAACACAAAACGTCTCCATTATTATATAAGACTTAAAGACTTATATTAGCTTAGAAAGCTACGATAAACATTTCCGCGAGTGCGTTGGCGTGGCGCGGGAGCGGGGAGCTTCGGTGAAGGTCTCGGACCGACTCGTGTGCGTGTGCGACTGCAATGACCGCGTGTCCTGCGTGATATTGAAGCGCGGTGTTACCCCGCGCCCCCTTCCCGCTCATGTGCGTGGGTCTATAGATATGTTTTGAGGTGGCGCGACGTTCGCCACAGATACAATTCCGCTCTTGTATTCGAAAAATTCACAGCCTCCATAATGATCTAAATCAAGTATAGGAACCTCAAAATAACATAACAAAGTATGAAAGACAATGATGATTTACATTTAAATGATATTTATCTCTGTGTATTATGTTGATGGAGCGTGACTGCTGTGCAATGATTATTAGTGTTCTGTTCATTAATTTCAATAGAAACTGCGTTTGTGTTTTTGTCATTTCGAAACGAAGCCCGAAATAGTATTTTACTGATACAACATTCCAATTCAAAATACTATTTTCTTTTGATTAGCTGCTTCATTATGAGAAACTTACATACAATATGAATATAAAACATCTTAAAAACATAAAATGGACATTTGTGTATTAACAATTCAAAAGTAATGGTAAAAACATTGTACAGGTTTACGTGAAAATATTTTTGACTGCAAAATGAAAGATAGTTTGTATTCTCTAGAAAGTAGCGCCACTTGGAGAACTTTTTTAGATTTTTTTCAGTTTTCCCAAATATTATGATACACCTACACTGCTATGAGCATGAAAATTAAAATAATCTAAATGATATTGTTTGCTATTTAAGTGTTAAACATTCTTTCTAGATATATTGCCAACCCATGCAACACTTTTTGTCTAAGAATGTTTCAAAGCGAGGCGCTTTTCATCAGGCTTGCTTGCTTGAGTATCTATTTATTAGCTTTTATAATATAAACAATAATGACAAAACGCGTTTGCTTAGTATCGGGCTAGATGGCGCTGTGTGATATGTCCTGAAATTTTATTTATCTAAGCCTAGTTTTTTCAACTGAAACGGGTAAGGAATAGACATAAATGTCTGATGGTAATCTTTTATAGTGAAATGCAACCACTACCCAGTTTACACGAACGCTTTATTTTCACATAACCCTCTATAAAACTGATGTAACCAAAGCTTCATTATATTCCTGATACCTTTAAAATACACACAAGCCTTAGTCACAAATATGTATAATTATATTGATGCCCTTTTTACACAACTTCTATATACCTTAACTAAGTATTTTGTGACTATACCTGTTTTAAGTCGACATTTAATCAATAATTAAATTAAAATGACTCGTTGAAATAAAAGTTGAGTTTTACAGATTTGCCTGCGACTGATTGAGTAAACGAAGAAAATACTACATATTGTAAGTTATACATTTTATGTACATTTTTATCAGATTATGGCATATTAAGAGAGAGGCCTACACCCTGCAGTGGGAGAAAACCGGCTGTAGATGATGATGACGGTATAGCAAAAAGGATTCATGATTTTGACCGCTACGTATGTGGCTACGAGTATGTAGACATTACTATCTAGCTTCTAACTGGACTACATTCGGTTCATGTTAAGTATCTGCAAGAAATCATCGCGTGATTAATAGTTTCTCCACTCTTTCTCTCTTCTCACTCGTATCCCCCACTGCTCAGGATCGTGACTCCTTCTGATTCTAGTGACTAGTTTTGATATCGCCATCGGTTGCGTTCTGTTGCTCGGTGTTGCAACATTTTCTCATTTTTTACTACTTTTTGTATCCACAACCAATTACATTAATTATCGAAACCAGTTTACAAAGTAATGTGCCTTAAGTACTGGAAGCAGCCGCAAGCAAACCTGTTCTTTATACCCAGTACATTAAGTACCAGAGTGGCATCACCTGCGCTGCGTGACCGCCTCGGCGCCTTGCCGCGCGAACCTGAACATGCCGTTGGAGATGGCCACCACCGGGGAGAACAGGCGGAGGGGGTACTCGCTGGAAGAATAATACAATAAGACATTATTAAGTATAGGACGAATATATAAATGTCAAAATTCACATTCTTAAAAAGAGAAATTACAATAGGGTTATAGTGTAAAAAACGAGCTGAAGCGGGACGTTGAACTTTTTATACAGAACAGCTGATTTTTGGGGATTTTGAAAGTTTTTGGGGTTTTGTCTTACGAAAGGCGTTAAAAATGATGCGTTAGTTACTATACTAGTAACACTGGTATACAGGTTTATGATAAATAAATAAAATAACAAGTTATGTGAATACAGACCGAAAAAATCATATCAGAGGTGACTTGCTTACCTTCCTATGACAGGTGTGGCTTCGTTCCCGCTCAGGATGAACACGGGGAAGAATATTGAAAACACACACCCACTGAAATACAATAAATCACATATTACTACAATCAAACTATGAGCGTTATTGAATAGCAAACCTTCTAAGCAACAGTGAACCGGTTCTTATTGGGGAAGCATTTCTTAAGCCAAAGCTATTGCTTTGCTTACTATCAGGCAATCAGCGGACAAGCGCAATCCCGTTTTAGTTAAAAAAATATGTATTTACATTATTTACCTATCGAAAAATCTTAGATAAAAAAGTAGGCAATTATAAAAATGATACGGCAAGTTAATCTGGTCTTTAGGTAGGTACTCCTATGACACAAAATAGCAAAATTACAGCCGCTTTATTATCAGGAAGGCCTTGAGACATTGAACTTTGTAACAATAAAGACAGTACAACATAGTATATTATCTAGTAGTATATGATTAACAGTTTTTGCTAAGCAGTTAAAACTTATCTAGAATGAATGAGCTCATACATTTATACTTACTCAGGTACAAAATGTCTTATAGCAGGTTCACATTACAAAAGAAGTAATGTATTTATACAGTTGGGGTAACAATGGTTGTATCATTTGGCTTGAATAATAATAAATTTTTATATAGAATATACATATAAAACAACAGAGCTTGTAGCACCAATCAAATGTACCTACTAAATGCCAAGTTTTTTCATGAGGCTTTCAGATAGATTCTCAGTTTTATTGCATATTTTATACATAACTTTCTGCAATAATAATCATCATCACATAAAAGCAAAAGTGTGTTTGTTCCACTTGAACGCCACAGCAGACGGAACATCTGGGATTTTGGTACAGTGGTAGTCTTTACAGTTTTAAAACAATAAGCATTTGCTAGTTAAGCTTTAAAATATCTTACTAACCGTTCATTAATTAATATAATAATAGGTAGGTACATATTACATGTCATATTGATATATATTAAATTCAAGTCAAATCATGGAATAAAAATACACAAGCAAACCAACAAACAAGCACTATCTCCCGCGCGCGCAAACAAAAGACCTCAGTAATTTGGTAGCGTTTTCTCACTGACTTAAAAAATACTTTAAATTCCGCACCTTATAATATAAGACTGTGGTATCTGAGTGAGCACGGCCAGCGGCATTCCAAAGCCCAGGAAGTAAGGCCAGTTGGCTTCAATAAACGTGAGGCGCTTGTGGAGCTCCCAGCCCATGTTGAACCACTTGTACTCGAAGGAGTACAGCGAGTAGAGCAGGCACATGTGCACCAGGCACAGGATCTCACCTATGTATGTGATAGGGAGCATGCTCACCAACATACTCTGGAAAAGAAAAAGGTTTGATTTAGAAAAATCAGGTCATAACAATTTTTGTATGTTCTTTTCACACTCAAATGGATGAACTAACTTCAATTAGGTTTTTTTATTGAGATTTATTAAACATTGTATAACACAAGCTACTATTTATCCCAGATTCACTCTAAAAACAATTGTATGCGGCCATATAGATGCGTGAAATGTGCACAAGAGCACAAAACGTCAGAATGTCCTAAACGAGATCGTACTACAGCCGCACTTTGCGCTCTCTGTCAAGGAGCCCATCCAGCGAACTATAAAGGATGCGAGGTCTACAAGGAAACATTAGTGAGACGGTCGAAACAGACTACCTACAGACAACATAGAGAGCAAGTCATTTACAATATGAAAAAGGCAGCCAGCTCTCCACAACAAACTGCAGCAAAAAATAAGACCCAACAACCATCCAAATCTGCAACACCTGTAGTCAAACCAGCAAAACCTTCCTTGAAGCGTGTTGAAAAGAGGGAACAACATAGAAAAAGTGATGCAAGAGAAATGGAAAAAGAAAGGACCACTCCTCTCAACAACCAGATCCGGCCTTACAACCAAATCCTCAAAGGGCGTGCAACAGCAGCAAAGCAAATCTTGGACGAGGATATTCAGCCTGTTAATACTGACGTCATAAACCAAGCAGAGTCTAAAGCTCAGTCAACAATTGAACAATTACTTGCTAAGCAATCAGAAAAGTTCGAAGCTATCTTACAACAAATGAACACTCTAATGAGCCTTCTAGTTAGACTCATCGACAGGCTGACTCAATGATCTCACTCAGAGTGGCTACCTGGAACATTAATGGGCTTTCACCCAACGTACAAAGCCTGAGTTTATTAATAAAAATGCATCACCTAGATATTATACTCATATCCGAAGCACATGGTACAGCGAAAACGAGTGTCAAAATTGATGACTTTGATACATTTTTAACAAATCACCCAGACGGTACCGCTCACGCAGGGGCTGCCCTTCTAATAAGAAAATCTGTTAATTACCATGTCCTCCCAGAGTACAAAACAAACGAAATTCAATCCTGTTCTGTTTGTGTAATGGAAGACACTGGGCCTATAACATTTTCGTCTGTGTATTGTCCACCGAGACACACTACAATAAAGGAACATGACTTCTCGGAGTACTTCAAGACCCTCGGAAACCGCTTCATCGCAGGAGGTGATTGGAACGCTAAACACACATACTGGGGATGTAGAACCACCACTACACGAGGAAGGCAACTTAAACTGTGTACGGATAAAAAAAACATCTACAAGTCTTAACAAATGGAGACCATACATATTGGCCAAAAGATCCCAATAAAAAGCCTGATCTCCTAGATTTCTATCTCTCCAAAGGTCTATCTGGATATTATTTTAAGGTGGACTCATGTCTCGATGGAGACTCAGATCACACGCCGGTACTGCTTACATGCTCAAGCCTTCTAATAGAATGTAACGAGCCCGTGACACTCTGCAACAAAAAACAGACTGGGACGCATTTTGTGACTTTCTAGAAACAGAAATCGAGCTAAAAGTTGCCTTGAAGACGCAAAATGATATAGAAGATGCAGCAAAATACATAACTTCACTTTTTCAAGAAGCATGTTGGCGTTGTACTCCACAAATTAAATGGACCAATCGGGAAAATATTCCACTCTACATAAAAAAGATGATTTCAGACAAAAGAAAGCTTCGAAAACCATAGCATCAGAGTCGCCTAAATGAGGATAAAAAACTGCTGAACGAGGCAACAAATACCCTCAAAAAGGTAATCCAAGAATGGCACGATTCAACGCTGAACACAAAATTAGAAGGTCTGACTGCAACAGCAGCAACAAACTACTCTCTCTGGAAGTTTACTAGGAACATGAACGGGCCACAAACAATGAAACCGCCACTAAAAACCGATACTTGGGCTAGGACAGCTCAAGAAAAAGCGGACGTGTTCGCGGCACACTTGGCCCAAGTATTTACGCCAAACGACATGACCAGTAACACAGACATAGACCTATCAATAAGCGAAGTGATAGATCAACCATTCCAAATGGATTTACCACCTAGACCAGTAACAGTGACGGAGGTATGGAAAACTATAAGAGAACTAAAGGACAAGAAAGCGCCTGGCTTTGACTTGATTTCTAAAGAAGTACTCAGAAACCTTCCACGTAAAGCTACAGTTTTCCTTACTATGCTGTACAACGGAATACTTAGAGTCCAATATTTTCCACGTCTCTGGAAAGTCTCATCAATTATCATGATACATAAGCCTGGAAAGCCATCTTATGAAGTTAGTTCATACAGGCAGAGATGTATAAGATACCCTATACAAAGTATCTGAAATACAAGATGCAAGATACTTTAAAAAAAAGTATTTCAGATCCAAATACAAATACTTTTCTAAAAAGGAATCTGAAATACAAGATACAAAATACCTATCTTTCAAATACTTTTTAAAGATAAAATACTTTTGTAAGAAAACAAAATTTATTTTAACTGCCAACTTTAATTATTCAAAGAATAATGTAGGAAGGGTTTACAAATCTTCGAAAATGTTATAAATTGATTTTGTTCATATTTTTTTTTATATTATATTATATTGTTTTATTTCAACATGACACCAAACACAACTTAGCTCTCTGAACATCAATAAATTGCTATAATGTACAATGCAATAGAGATTAATTCACATATTAAGAATGGAATGAATTAAGAACGGAAGAAAGGAATTTTTTATGTAAATATTGCATTTCAAGTGTGAAAATGTTTATGATTTGAAAGTCTGGACATATGTGAGTGATTATAATGTGTTTGTGTTGTCAGTGTGTAATTGTGTGATGTGTTATTGTTATCAAAATATCATTTAGAAAAGTAATCAGAGTAGTGAAAAACATCACAACCGCAATTTATAATCATCAAAAAATCTTAATGTGAGTATATCTCATTATTTTAGCATTTGCGAGCGAGAGTTCAGAAATTTGATGATAAGAATGATGTGCGAATTATATATCGTAACTGTAAAACATAGCTTTAATTAGTAGTTTTCTATGAAGATACCTACAAGCTACAAGTCTTAGTCAGATCGTTTACAAAGTGGGCGGACATTTTGGAAACTTTTTCCTATAGTGTGCGTATTTCCACCTTAGGCGGGGACATTTTGAGAAAGATAGTGTTGCCATCTGTCATTTGGTTTTCGGATATATTGTCAAAATGTTTAGGCGACGTTTGGTTGGTGGTTTGTATAGTTGCGTTCGGAAAGAAAAAATGAAATTTATTTTAGCAAAAGTATCTTGGGGAAAAAAGTATCTTCAAAATACTAAGATACCAGGAAAATGTATCTAGATATAAGATACAAGATAAAATATATAAAAAGTATTTCAAATACAAGATATAAATACGTATTTTGTATCTTGTATCTCTATTTCAAATACTTTTATCTAAGATACTTTACATCTCTGCATACAGGCCTATTAGTCTTTTCCCAACGATGTCAAAAGTATTCGAAAAAATTCTTTTGAGAAGACTTAATCCAATATTGGAAGAGAACAAAGTAGTTCCTGATCACCAGTTCGGCTTTAGGCAACGGCACTCCACGGTAGAGCAAGTACATAGAGTCTATGAGCACATAAGAAAAGCCCTAGAACAAAAAAAATATTGCTCTTCCGCATTCCTCGATATCCAACAAGCTTTTGACAAAGTCTGGCACAGAGGGCTGCTATGCAAAATAAAAACAAATATAACGCATAGCTACTTTCTTCTTCTGCAGTCTTATCTGTCCGACAGACTATTTCAAGTACGAGAAATGAACGCTACATCACAATTCTACGACATCAAAGCAGGAGTTCCGCAGGGATCTGTACTGGGCCCTGTGGTCTATACCATCTACACAGCTGACCTCCCCCACGTCGATGACGTCACCATAGCCACTTTCGCCGATGATACCGCAATCCTGGCAAATCACACATGTCCACAACAGGCATCCCTAAATCTACAAAATGGCCTAGACAAGATCACCGGTTGGTTAAGTAAATGGCGCATAAAGACGAGCGCATCCAAATCCGCCTGTACAACTAGAAGGCACAACGCTACCTCACAAAGAAAAGGTAAAATACCTAGGTATGCACCTGGATCGACGGTTAACCTGGAGAGACCACATTGCAGCAAAGAGAGATGAACTGAAAATAAGATACCAAGGTTACTCTTGGATTCTTGGTGGTAACAGCAAGTTATCAACAGATAACAAACTCCTGATTTACAAGAGCGTGCTAAAACCAATCTGGACTTATGGAATCCAATTGTGGGGAACCGCTTCGAAGACCAACATAAGTATTATCCAAAGGATGCAAAATACTATGCTCAAAACAATCAGTGGAGTATCATGGTACACAACGAACGCTGAGATCCACGAAAACTTGAACATGAAGACCGTGATTGAAGAAGTTGGGGCAATCACAAATACTTACACCACCCGCTTGGCAAGACATCCCAACATCCTCGCAGCAAATCTGACAACTAGACAGTATGAGCCCAGGCTTAAACGGAAAGCAGTAATACCCAGCGACTGAAACCAGTGAAAGGCCCTGTCCTGCCACTTTAAAATAAGAGGAGAAGCACTCAATGGAGAGCTCACTTACATGACAGAATCACTCAACAGATCTGCTTATAGTGAAAACACTGATTGTAGATAGAAAACAGATGGAAAAAAAAAATTGTCCCAGATTAATAAGGGCAATTCAGTAACAAGGTTTATTAAATCAAATAATATCATGTTATAGCAACCTGTTTAGGTTTTTTTAGTCAAAATTTTAGAATTTTATATTGAAAACATAAAAACCAAGAAATAGATATCATCATTAAATGTGCATACAATAAAACTTTCTGTTTATGATGTAAATTCTCATACACACCTGAACTAGAAATAATGCCTGCACTAGCAAGCTGAACAATGAGTCAGCAATGATCTTGCTGACACTCGACATGAACTGAGGCCTCCCTCTTCTATGTCTGTATGCTGAGTCTGCTATATCCTGCAAAACAATGTTGTAAATGTTTGTACAATGTATTTAACTAAAATATAGGCTAAAGTTATGAATTGCATGAGGCTAAGAATGGTTATTATGGTTTATTTACCATTCTTAGCTCAAGTCTATTTAAATAAAGATATCTGTTACAAACAGAGTGAATGTTATCAATTAGATATCACAGAGTTACTTTGTCAACAATCTAATAAAATCATTCAAATCTTTATTGTTTAAAGGATAGGAATCATATAAATTAACTCGTCCAGTAAAATATCTTCTCACCAATTTATAGAAAAATGTAGTTAACATTTATGTTCTTATAATTCAAATGAAATTTACCTGAAACCACAAACTGTTAACCAGCTTGCTGAGCAGGAACAGTGGCAGCACCCAGATCATCCTGAATGTCATGGAGAGGAAGGGCTGCATCCAGCCCCACACATTCCGGGCCACCCCCGGGTCGTGGCCAAACACCACCGTCACTAAGTACTTCACACCGGGCAGCAGGAGGTACTCAAACACTAGGATACTTAGTAGGAAGATGAAGCCATTGAGGATACAGGACTGTAACACTCGCGTAAGTACTTTTGATTCTCTGCAAGATAAATATAATAATTTAATTCATGCTGTTGAAATAACATTAATCTATGATTTATTATTATTGGTTTATGTATATTATGTGTATAGAAATATAGATATTATGTAGCATCAAATATTGGGCAAATAACGGTTCAGTAGATAAGAAAGTTTAATCCACGAAACAAACTTTCTAAAGATCGTAGTCATAGTAACAAGAACTTTCTAGACTCTTATAAATATTAATTGTAACTTACTGTTTCACTTTGGGTTGTTTTGATTTTTGTTTTGAGTCCTCTATAATGGGAGAGCGACTGAGAGCCCTCTCATTTATTTCTTTATCTAAATACAAGAGAACAGTTACTCCTCGTAAACTGTCTATAAAGCCTTTGAACAGGGATATAGAGAAATTCTGAAACATAAATTTTAACTTGTAATAACAATGAACAGTAACATTCGAACAAAGGAGTCGAAACAAGACTTACAGCGATGCTTTCCATGTTGAAGTGGTTTGTAATCAATGTGTCATCGTCCTGGAAAGTAGTTATTCTAAATAATTCACATAATTTAGGAGAAATTAAATTAAATCTGATTTACGTAAACACAGTGGAATTGAACAAAAATATTTTTTGAAATGATTATTTGACGTTGACATTGTATTGTAGTAGCAATGGTTTGTTGGCTGACATTGAAAGATAGGATTAGTGCGATAAACACGTTAAGCTTATTCATTATTATCATCTACAGCTGGCTGAACCATAGTATAAAGCTTGGATTTCCTAGGAAAGCGGTTCCGACATTATAGCGGCCGTAATACAGCGGTGAATGAACGTTGTCTATGTAAACGTAATGGCACGGTTTCCTAGAGAGCGGTAACTTGCACTGTAATTTAATTCTTTTTGCGTCCGTAATATTACAGCCGCTATATGAAGGCACCGCTGTCCTAGGAAACCAAAGCTTAAGGGTCGGCAACTAACTCTTGCGGTGACCGTTATTGCGCAGAAGTACAAAATAAGGTACCTGAGGGGGGCTAGCGGGATGAAGGGCGGGCGTGCGGGGCGCTGATGGGCTCTCCAGTCGCTTGCCGTTCCCCGCGTACATACGCCACCCCGCGCACATCCCGTGGTACAGTCGCGTTATTAATTTTATTATTCAATAACTATTTTTGTTACGTATGAATTTAATTGTTGAATTTAAACTTTTAAGTTTGTTTGTGACTAAAGTAAATATGCATAAAACAAATAAATATTTCAAGACATATCACTCAGCGCCATCATGCCCCATACTAAGCTTACGCTTTTATCATGGGTACTACATAATGGATATACTTAATACGTAAATACTTTTTTTGTAAATACATACTTATTATACATAGAAACGACCAGACTCAAAAGAAATACCTAATTACAAATTTTAATATGCATAATTTCTTGTGTTATGCGGGAATCGAACCAGCAACAGCAACAGCAGCAGCAAGAACCTTGATTAGAAGAACAAATACTGTTTTGAAAAGTCAGGCAAGGAAAATGTTTAATGACGTGATTTTTTTGAAAAAGTGTATCTATCTAATTACCTAATTGATTCTCCGAAACAAATCAAAATTGAGATTCACGAAGTTACAAATACTTTACTCACTCATTCGGACAGCAACACTGTAAATTTGAGTTTTGATTAAGAGTTTATTTTTATTTATTTTGCATAATTCTATTTGACAAAAAGACATTGGAGTCCAAAATAATAAATAAAATAAAATAGCCTTTTATTGCCCAGAAATAAGCTTAAGTATGTAAAAAATCACAAAAATAAAATTAGTTTTGAAATATCGCTAGAATAAAATAGTAATTGGTATATAATTGCTTAGGGCACCCAAAACTTGGTGAAGGCCTCTTCCATGTGTGTCCACAGTTTCCTGTCTTGCGCCTGTCTCGTCCATGTGACCCCCGCTACTTGCGTGATGTCGTCGCTCCACCTGCTGCGTGGGCGGCCGCGTCCCCTGGTGCAGTCGCGAGGGTACCAGTGTAGGACGCGCGCGCTCCACCGGTCATCTGAGCTTCGAGCAAGATGTCCCGCCCATTTCCACTTGAGCTTACAGAGCATTGATACTGAGTCGATGAGTTTTGTTTTCTTTCTTATCTCTGCGTTTGGTACTCGGTCGTTCAGTTTCAGACCCAGCATCGAACGCTCTGCAGATCTTTGGAATGTGGCTATTTTATGTATCAACTTCTTTGTTAAAGCCCAGGTCTGGCAACCATAAAGTAAGCGTGGCAGTATGGTATTGTCCATCAAACGTTTTTTGAGATGTATGGGCATTTTACTCTTGAATATATCCTTATTGGCCCAGTATTTTTTCCACGCTATTGCGATACGCCTGTCAATTTCTTTAGCAGTAGAGTCGTGCATCGTTATGAGCTGGCCCAAGTATACATATTCGCTCACATACTCTATATTGGTTTCCTCAAGTTTTATAGGAACTTTATCTCCATTGGTCATTACTTTGGTTTTTGAGAAGTTCATGTAGAGTCCTATTGTTTGACTCTTTATATTTAGGGTAGAGAGCATTTCTTGTAGTTTATTAGGCGAGTCTGCCAAGATTATTATGTCATCGGCGAAACGGAGGTGGGTCATTAATTCGCCGTTTATACTGATGCCGTGATTAGACCAGTCTAGATTTCGGAACATTGTTTCTAGTATCGCTGTAAAAAGCTTTGGGGACACTGGGTCTCCTTGTTTTACCCCTCTTTTTACTGCAAACGCTGGCCCTATTCTCTCTGTTTTTATTTTGGCTTGACAGTTGCTGTAACTAGATGGCTTTTAAAATTCCTATGTATTTTTCATTGATGCCTTGTTTTCTCAAACTCTCCCAAAGGTATTTATGCGAAATACTATCGAACGCTTTGGTGTAATCAACGAACGCTAGATATAGAGTTTTCTGGTACTCGTTACACTTTTCTATGCATTGCGTCAGAGTGAAGATATGGTCTATTGTGGAGTATCCCTTTCTGAACCCGGCTTGCTCCCGTGGCTGCTGTTCATCTAAGGCTATTGTTATTCTGTTCAATATTATTGATGAGAACAGTTTATATAGAGTTGGCAACAAACTTATTGGTCTGTAATTGTCCATCATGTGCGGGTTGCCTTTTTTGTACAACAAGGTAATTATAGAGTATTGCCAATCCACAGGAATCTCCTCGTTCTCAATAATATCATTAAACAGTCTTGTTAGTTGCGGTGTCAGGGGCTCTACCATAGCGATTATTGCGTCCGTCGATACACCGTCCTCACCAGGTGACTTATTCTTCTTTAACCTTGATATTCTTCGCTCTACCTCTTGTGTTAGTAAATGAGGAACGTTTTCGGAGACTCTCCTGTACAATGATTCTGTATCAGTGTCTCTAGATGAATATAGGGCAGAAAAGTAATTCGCCGCGACTCGTATTGCCTATATCTTTTCTATTGGTGGTTTCTACGCCACTGTTGTTGCGTATTGTTTGAATCCATTCCTTTCGATGATCGTGTATTTTACGAGTATATTTTGTAGAACTTCGGTTTTCTAGTTCTTTTTCCATATTTTGTAGCTTGTTTTTTTTTTCTTTGATGTGATATCCTTTTTTATTTTTTTGTGAAGTTGTTTTAATCTATTTTTTTGAGTTTGTGTTCGAGGCTGACTATTTTTTAAATCTTCCCTTTCGTTGATTAGTTTTTGTATACTTGAGTCTATTATATGTGTCTCTACATGTGTTCGGTTTTTAGGTAGTTTAGTAATGCATTGTTTGATTGCATATATTGTTGATTTATAGCCTTCGTTAATGTCTTTATTATCAATATTTGGTGGATGTGTAGATATTAAATTTTTTAGACAGTCTGCCTCAATTGGTGTGTAATTGCTACGTTTTTGTCCGTATCCAACACGGCTTTTCTTAGTGACGTGTACATTATATGTCAATCGTAACATTTTGTGATCGGTTGAGAATTTGGTAGAAATAACTTCTAAATTGTACACATTTTGTTTTTGTTTCACTAGAATAAAATCAACTTCGTTTAAGGTTTTACCATCAGGGGATTTCCAAGTCCATTTTCGTTTTTCTGCTTTTTTGAAGAATGTATTGGCAATAGAAAACCTATGTTCAAAGCAAAAATTTATCAGCATCTCTCCCTTCTCATTTCTCTTCCCGTATCCGTAAGGTCCGCAGATATCATTTTCTTCTTGTAAAGGCATTCCTATCATTGAATTGAAATCTCCCATTATTATTGAATTTTTTGTAGTTCCTTCTAGAGCCGTTTGTATGTCTTTGTAAAATTTCAGCACGGCTTGATCAGTACTACTTTTGTCTGTAGGTGCGTACACTTGAATGATGTTTATGTGAGTTTCATCAATTTGTAAGTCTAGCCTGGCTACTCTGTCAGAGTAAGTTTTGTAGTCAGTAATACAGTGTTTTAAATATGAAGCAACGATAAAGCCGACTCCGTTTCTTCCCTTTTTATCTCCTCGGTAGGTACATCAATGTATAATTACCCTTGTCAATTATAGACTGTCCTTGAATTTTCACCTCTGATATTCCTATTAGGTACATCGTATTTAATGTTTTTAAGTGCTTTTTCTAGTTCTATAATTCTGTTTTCCGCTTTAAGTGAACGTATATTATACGTGCATAGCTTTAAGCTCTCGTTACGTTTTGAAGATTTTACTGCTTTATTTGCTGAATTTTCCAAGTTGCCTGGAAGGTGATGATCATTTTTCACACCCGCGGAGATCGCCCGCCCAAAATAATAGTTTCATATAATGTATTGTGTGCGCGACAGTACACATGCGCAGCAATCCCCTCCACGTACCGGCCAGCGCTACAGTTATGTGCCTACCCCTATACATAAATAGGCGGTACCTATATTATATTACTCTATGGGTATAGGCCTCTATATTTTTTTTCATGATAGTTTACTGACCTTCTGTTTTGTTAGTTGTAACCGCGACCGTAGTATTGCTATTTTTGTATTGAACATATCAACATACAAGGTTCAGTAAATAATTATTTGTAGAAACTACCATCTTTTTCTCGTTTTGATAACTATGATCTACTGCTACATAAGCTGTTATGTTACACATGGTCTCTACTAAAATGATTCCTAATATTCCTAATTTGAGTCGTTTATTTACCTACAATTACTGCGATTCCCATCCTGCCGCTGAGACCACGGCTGAGATTTACCTAGAAAGTACCTACTATATAACAGGTCTTACATAAATCGTATAACGTAGCAATAAAAAGACCAATTTATTAGAAAATATTTTATTGTGTAAAATTACAATAATCAAAGCTCTCAGACAACAGTAACTACGATATACTCTGGTATAAATTATAGCTTTATTCATCACACACGTGAGTATTTCTCAAAATAAAAGTAGGTACGCAACGAAATCGTAGTAACGAAATATTGTTACGAAATAGTCCTTGGATGTTATTTAATAGTAAAATAATGCTTGTTATACAATGGCAAAACATAATTTATTTAATTTAATAAGTCTTAGTGTTTTTAATTATATTTATCCTTTTATATATTTATAGTACGTAAATAAGCTACAGCCCAAATCTATTTTGTTACACCTATTGTAAGGGGTTTAATTATTTTAAATATTAAATTTTATTGATATAATTTTTAACAAGAGTGTTTTAGATTATTCCATCACACCTACCCACCCGCACAGGCGTAAACATTTAAACTTAATAAAAATTTTGAGTGAAAAGTAGTCTCCCTGGCTATCTCGTTTTTACTGATTTGACAACAAAATATGTCATGGCGGAGACGTCAAACCCTCCGAGCGTCAAACCAACAACTAACCAGAAAGAAGCTAATTTCGCCCATGTAATAAATTAGCGGATGCGTTCAAAAATATTGTGGAAGTAGAAATAAAACGTAACTAAAGGGTAGTAACTAAAACGTAAATGAATCCGACTCACTTTGAAATGCTGCTCTAAAATATTAATTCATTATCAAAACACATAGAAAATTACTTTGATATAGAGACTACAATTAATGTAGACCTATAATATACAAAAATACATAATATTTACGTGTCCTGTAGCATTTTATGAAGTATAAACCCATGAGAGGGGTAGGGTGGCAGTTTGATTGTTGTATGAAAGGTTAAAACCGTTATTTAAAAAAAAAACGATTTAAATGGTAAATAATACGATTATTATTGCAAAATTGTTCATTATTTTAAAGACTAATATTTATTGTACAAAACTGTGCAGTTAGTTTGTTGTACCTATAGTTAATTAAAAACGTGTAGATTTATTAACTACTTATTTCGAGGCTCACTTTATTTTTTGAAGATGTACATTAATTTTGAGAAATACTCATGTAACAATTGAAAGGTACAAAAATAATTGAATGGCAGCAAACACTTCTTTACCTAACAAATACCACGGCTGTATCTTATCGAGTGAAATTTAATCTTCTGAGAATTGAATAGTAATCACTACTTAACTACAGATCACTCACAGACTCACTCAGCACACGAGAAATAAATAATAGTCCTCCTTATATACATACATACATACATATACCCATATTCTTAAACAGAACATTTGTTTACTACATTAAGTTTGATCTGTAAAGTACTTTTATCTACACTAATGTTGTAACATTCTACTTATGTTTCCAATACTTGACTTATAAATACTACTGTTATAGCGCAGACAACAAAACACTCAATTTAAGAAATTTCACATGATGCTATAATATCCACATCGATATCGTAATAGCTCATTATAACACCGAAAAAACGTGACCAACCTGATTGCAGGGCCAATCAGGTTGGTCGCGCTGCGCTATTGTTGGTTAGATTTTAATGGCGGCAAAATCACTGTGACAATACACGTACGCGTGAATTTAATTTAATAAATTTAAAGTTAATTAGTGAAGATAAAGTAGTGAATGCACTGCATATAACACTTCATTATATGACAGTTGCATAAACTACTATTAGAATTTAGATTTTTATTTTATGGTCTATATTAATCCCGGATGCAAAAAGGAAAGTTGGGTTTTTTTTTTTTTTTGAAATATGTAATTATATCGACACAGCCTAGCTCAAAATATCTTCATCATTTTTACAAGTAAAAGACGAAGGTAAGTCATCTGTTTAAGAATACAGGGATGACAATCGCTTTGACTGCAAAAGCTGCTGTCAAAACTTCAACGTCGCTTGAGCGCTGGCAGCGGCGGCGGCGCGTGGTGCGGCGGCGGGGGCGGAGCCCTACGCAGGCGCGGCAGGCGGCGCCGCGCCAGGTACAGGGCCCCGGCGAGCACGGCCAGGAGCAGGGCGGCCACCGCGCAGCCCGCCGCGGCGCCGCGCAGGCGCGACCACGCCGGCACGGCCAGCGCCGCCGCCCCGCGCGCGCCGCCGCACGACACGCGCGCCCAGTACGACGCACCTTCTTCTACCTCCTTCACTGGAATACAACAAACAAGATTAACTTTAGTTCATGTTATATATAGGTACAGTGTTTTCGAATGTGACATTGCTGATTACATGTGAAATAACTAGCCAATTGGGAATGTCCATTAATTTTTATTTTATGTAATCTCAAAACCTTTTCGAGGAATAAGGTTATTGATACCTATAAGTAATTTAAATTTCCAAAATAATCACGGATTATTAATATTTCGGGCTTTTATTCAATGCCCTTCATATGACCTTAGATGACGTCATTATTGGCTGAATGAGCAATAATGCCTTAGCCTAAAATTTTCAAATTTCAAATCAATGTCAATTTTTTTAATAACATAAACTTGTAAACATGTCCTCTTACAAAATGCAAAAATATTTTTAAAAAAATACTAAAATAAAAATACTAAATCGCGCACGGAACAGAATAATTTTACACTTTTAGAGAACACGTTTTTTGTGAAAGAAATGAGATGAGTCGAGGTTAAGTTTTAAAATCTGTAGTCTGTGGTTTTAAATAAATTACGATGACATGACACATTGAGCTACAAAAGTGACATTGACAAAACATAGCATGGAAACATGTTCTTTTTTTTTTTTTTTAGCAAAGCCGCAGAGGCTCAGATAAAGGGGTTCCTTTATCTGAGCGCAGAGGCCATAAAAAAAATGTTCTTTTTTATTAGAGGCAACTAACAACTACAACTTATTGAGCTTACCCAATTACGATCTATTGAATGCATCATTCAGCACATTCTGTCTGGGGCCGGTGTCATTGTGATTTTATTATTATCTAAATCTACAAATAAGCTGTCATTACATCGTTAGGCTCGAGACTCACAAACTGACTGACTACAAACTTATAACAGCAACTATGCTACGTCTGCGTGCTGCCGCGGTCGCGGAACGCACGTTCTGAAGATGGATGTCATTACATCCGAAACGCGTAAACAACATACGTGAATGAGGTACACGTGAGTGAAAACCGTTTAGGTAACATAGCAACTATGCAATATGATTAGATATGTGATTTGATGTTGCTATTATTTTTTAAGTTAAACTGGTTTGCGAAGTATTCCAGACCATATATTAGTATTACCCAGGAAGTAGTCGTGGTGCGTGTGCTGCGCATGCAGCAGGGTGTCCCCGCGGTACCAGCGCACGGCGCAGCGCGCGGGGGCGGGCGCGGGGGCGGGGGGCTGCCAGCGCACCAGCGCGCCCGCGTCCAGCAGCCGCACTGACACCTGCAGCATTACAATCACATTAAAAAACACATTCAGAAGACTTGGTAAACCTCCTTTTTTTGAAGTCGGTTAATAAACAACACAATAATACAGGTTGCCTGGAAGAAATCGCCTAAGGCGATAAGGCCGCCCAATGTGCATTAAATTAGTTTTTAAATTTCTTTTTATATAGTAATTTCTTTGGTGTGCATTAAAGACATATCTTATTTTATCTTTATAATGGAGTGCTAATGCCAAGTGTTGTGAAGACAAAGCCATGAAGGCCACGAAGGCGTGGTGGTGGAAGCCATGATACACGCATGTTACCAATGTGTGTGTTGTCTGAGGCTTGTAAAGAGCAGGCGCAGCGGAATAACACTTAATCCAATAACAACTAGGTATAAGTACCTACTTGTCAAAAAACCAAATCTCACCACACAGTTGTGAGATCCATGTCGATTATTATTTGCAAAATTAAAATATCTTTCCAAAGCTATCATCCTGTCTAGTGTTGATTACGAGTCTCCAACGAACCTCCAGTTCATCCCCCGTGGCAGCTTCATCCTCCTCCTCAGCGGGCTCGGCGCCCGCCTCCCAGGGCGCGGCCGCCTGCGTGACGGGCGCGGCCGCAGCCGGCGGGGCCGCCACCACGGGCGGGGCTTCGGTCGCGGCACTCGACGCAGCTACGTCTTCGCCTGGAGAGGGAAATATTTTACTTGATTAGTTTCAATTCATTATTTTGCTTTTATTTCACATGACACTAAACAAATGCGGGTCTCACTTCGATTCCATCTCATGCCATGCCACTAGTATTATAAAGGTTCAGAGTTCATGTGTAATGAGTACCTACTCATGCCCAGAGGACTGTACCGAGTTGAATAACTATGTGCCAATCTATCTGATTAGCACATACCTAGTTACTTTTTACCTCGGATTAACGCGGCCAAGACCACAGAGCGCCTCTATTCACCATATAGGTACATCTTTGATTAGGCCGAATTGTGGGCGAACGTGAGTAAACCACGTGAGTGAATCTAGTTAAATATCAATGTCTAAATACAAAAGCAATCTCACCAAGAGTGCGTACAAAGACAGGTTTGCTGAAGAGTCCATCTCCGAGCGGGTCCTGCGACAGCACTCGCACCTCGTACTCCGCCCCCGCGCGCAGCCCCGCCAGCGTGGCCTCCGTGACCCCTCGGGACAGGAGCCGCATGGTCCTCCACTCCCCCGCTCCACGCTCTCGGTACCACACAGCGTACTCCAAGTCCCCAGCAGCCCCAGCTCGCCACGTCACGTGAACCGAGTCTTTCTGCGGCGACGCGACTAGATCCCGCGGCGCTCGCGGCGGAGCATTCTCTACCAGCAACTCCGTCTCAGCCGCCACCGCCGCTGCGTCGTTGGACGCGGAGCACACGTACACGCCGCGGTCGTCCTCCGCCACGGAGGCGATGCTCAAACCTGTCTGGTCGGAGGCGTGCCGACCTGGCGGTAACGGAGCGTTATCCTTTCTCCTCCACGATACAGAAGCTGTAGAACCATCTCCAGATAGTGCACAAGGGAGTTTCAATTGCGCTCCTAGTCTTGCGACGTATAGTGGTAGAGGGCGTGTGACAAGCACGGGTGGGCGCAGCACGCGTACGCGCACGCGCGGTGACGCGCCCGCCGTTCCCAGCGCGTTGTATGGCGTGCACGAATACTGGCCTTCGTGGGATTCGTCCACCTGGAACGTATAGTACATCGGTCTTAATGTTTATGTTTGGGAAAGATATACTAAGCTTGAGATTTTTTATAAATGTCACACAAAATTGTTTAGATATACCTACCATAGTCCTACCTACTTTGTATTGTATTGTACCTACGCACGTCTATATTGATCAAATAACAAGATAAAAAAATTAGACAAATAATTAAACGACACGCTGGTAGTTTTTGAGTCTTACCCAAAATTACTTCGACAAAAAGATACGACTATCTAGCATAAGTGTCTTGACATCAAGGCCTAACATTTGGAGCAGGTACTTATCGTCTACGTGGCGCATATCTATGACAAGACATACCTATATAGCGAAATTGACTATGGCGGCGTGCAAGCAAACGTACGTTACCTCTTTAGCACATACTATACATAGGTACCTATGTAGCTAGGTGTAGCCGCCGGTTGTCTACGATCTATGTTACAATCTATTAATTAACAAGACTGGCCATACCTGGTTGAAGAGCAGGCTGCCATTCCTGCTATAGAACACGCCAGGCACATTGTAGGGGTCGAAGAGGAAGCCGTCCTTCTCCCAGCGCAGGTTGGTGAGCGGCGGGTTGGCGCTGAAGTGGCAGTCCAGGCTGGCCGGCTTGCCCAGCGGCAGAAACCGCTCCTCGGGCGCGTACACTACCTTAGCTGCGTCTGGAATTGAAAACAAAGTAATTTTTTCATGACATAATTTGATACAGGCCATTTGTAAATATTATTATGTATGTACTACTACTTCATAATAGAAGTGCAAAAACTTATTTAAACAACGTTGCACAATGAATGTCGACGTTCATCACAAAGCCAGTGCACATTACAAAGCAAGAGGGACCCAATTTTGTTTTCTTCCCAACACAGCTGATCAACTTGTTGGTTAAAATATCTAGATATGAAAAAAAAAACCTTTGGTTACACGTGCTAGAAATATTAAATTGATCATGATACTTTAATTTTAACTAATTAAGATATTCTACGAATTGATTACCACTCTTTTTAAGAAGTCAATTAAAAGCGTGCATTTTTTCCTAGATCTGGGCTTGCAGCGTCGCCACACCAGACTCCCATTGCCAGCTAACTCTGCTCTAGCAGCCAACTCTTGTGTGTCCTACAAACGTTTGATAAAAGGATGTAAGAAGGTACTCACAGTGTACATCGAGGAAGGCGCTGGCAGACTGCACGGTACCAGCTGGGTCCCGCACTCGACACGAGTACTCTCCTGGATCAGAGCTGGCAGCACGTCGCAACACCAGACTCCCATTGCCAGCTAACTCTGCCCTGGCAGCCATCTCTTGTGTGTCCTACAAACGTTTGATAAAAGGATGTAAGAAGGTACTCACAGTGTACATCGAGGAAGGCGCTGGCAGACTGCACGGTACCAGCTGGGTCCCGCACTCGACACGAGTACTCTCCTGGATCAGAGCTGGCAGCACGTCGCAACACCAGACTCCCATTGCCAGCTAACTCTGCCCTGGCAGCCAACTCTTGTGTGTCCTACAAACGTTTGATAAAAGGATGTAAGAAGGTACTCACAGTGTACATCGAGGAAGGCGCTGGCAGACTGCACGGTACCAGCTGGGTCCCGCACTCGACACGAGTACTCTCCTGGATCAGAGCTGGCAGCACGTCGCAACACCAGACTCCCATTGCCAGCTAACTCTGCTCTAGCAGCCAACTCTTGTGTGTCCTACAAACGTTTGATAAAAGGATGTAAGAAGGTACTCACAGTGTACATCGAGGAAGGCGCTGGCAGACTGCACGGTACCAGCTGGGTCCCGCACTCGACACGAGTACTCTCCTGGATCAGAGCTGGCAGCACGTCGCAACACCAGACTCCCATTGCCAGCTAACTTTGCTCTAGCAGCCAACTCTTGTGTGTCCTACAAACGTTTGATAAAAGGATGTAAGAAGGTACTCACAGTGTACATCGAGGAAGGCGCTGGCAGACTGCACGGTACCAGCTGGGTCCCGCACTCGACACGAGTACTCTCCTGGATCAGAGCTGGCAGCACGTCGCAACACCAGACTCCCATTGCCAGCTAACTCTGCTCTAGCAGCCATCTCTTGTGTGTCCTACAAACGTTTGATAAAAGGATGTAAGAAGGTACTCACAGTGTACATCGAGGAAGGCGCTGGCAGACTGCACGGTACCAGCTGGGTCCCGCACTCGACACGAGTACTCTCCTGGATCAGAGCTGGCAGCACGTCGCAACACCAGACTCCCAATGCCAGCTAACTCTGCTCTAGCAGCCAACTCTTGTGTGTCCTACAAACGTTTGATAAAAGGATGTAAGAAGGTACTCACAGTGTACATCGAGGAAGGCGCTGGCAGACTGCACGGTACCAGCTGGGTCCCGCACTCGACACGAGTACTCTCCTGGATCAGAGCTGGCAGCACGTCGCAACACCAGACTCCCATTGCCAGCTAACTCTGCTCTAGCAGCCAACTCTTGTGTGTCCTACAAACGTTTGATAAAAGGATGTAAGAAGGTACTCACAGTGTACATCGAGGAAGGCGCTGGCAGACTGCACGGTACCAGCAGGGTCCCGCACTCGACACGAGTACTCTCCTGGATCAGAGCTGGCAGCACGTCGCAACACCAGACTCCCATTGCCAGCTAACTCTGCTCTAGCAGCCATCTCTTGTGTGTCCTACAAACGTTTGATAAAAGGATGTAAGAAGGTACTCACAGTGTACATCGAGGAAGGCGCTGGCAGACTGCACGGTACCAGCTGGGTCCCGCACTCGACACGAGTACTCTCCTGGATCAGAGCTGGCAGCACGTCGCAACACCAGACTCCCATTGCCAGCTAACTCTGCTCTAGCAGCCAACTCTTGTGTGTCCTACAAACGTTTGATAAAAGGATGTAAGAAGGTACTCACAGTGTACATCGAGGAAGGCGCTGGCAGACTGCACGGTACCAGCTGGGTCCCGCACTCGACACGAGTACTCTCCTGGATCAGAGCTGGCAGCACGTCGCAATACCAGACTCCCATTGCCAGCTAACTCTGCTCTAGCAGCCAACTCTTGTGTGTCCTACAAACGTTTGATAAAAGGATGTAAGAAGGTACTCACAGTGTACATCGAGGAAGGCGCTGGCAGACTGCACGGTACCAGCTGGGTCCCGCACTCGACACGAGTACTCTCCTGGATCAGAGCTGGCAGCACGTCGCAACACCAGACTCCCATTGCCAGCTAACTCTGCTCTAGCAGCCAACTCTTGTGTGTCCTACAAACGTTTGATAAAAGGATGTAAGAAGGTACTCACAGTGTACATCGAGGAAGGCGCTGGCAGACTGCACGGTACCAGCTGGGTCCCGCACTCGACACGAGTACTCTCCTGGATCAGAGCTGGCAGCACGTCGCAACACCAGACTCCCATTGCCAGCTAACTCTGCTCTAGCAGCCAACTCTTGTGTGTCCTACAAACGTTTGATAAAAGGATGTAAGAAGGTACTCACAGTGTACATCGAGGAAGGCGCTGGCAGACTGCACGGTACCAGCTGGGTCCCGCACTCGACACGAGTACTCTCCTGGATCAGAGCTGGCAGCACGTCGCAATACCAGACTCCCATTGCCAGCTAACTCTGCTCTAGCAGCCAACTCTTGTGTGTCCTACAAACGTTTGATAAAAGGATGTAAGAAGGTACTCACAGTGTACATCGAGGAAGGCGCTGGCAGACTGCACGGTACCAGCTGGGTCCCGCACTCGACACGAGTACTCTCCTGGATCAGAGCTGGCAGCACGTCGCAACACCAGACTCCCATTGCCAGCTAACTCTGCTCTAGCAGCCAACTCTTGTGTGTCCTACAAACGTTTGATAAAAGGATGTAAGAAGGTACTCACAGTGTACATCGAGGAAGGCGCTGGCAGACTGCACGGTACCAGCTGGGTCCCGCACTCGACACGAGTACTCTCCTGGATCAGAGCTGGCAGCACGTCGCAACACCAGACTCCCATTGCCAGCTAACTCTGCTCTAGCAGCCAACTCTTGTGTGTCCTACAAACGTTTGATAAAAGGATGTAAGAAGGTACTCACAGTGTACATCGAGGAAGGCGCTGGCAGACTGCACGGTACCAGCTGGGTCCCGCACTCGACACGAGTACTCTCCTGGATCAGAGCTGGCAGCACGTCGCAACACCAGACTCCCATTGCCAGCTAACTCTGCTCTAGCAGCCAACTCTTGTGTGTCCTACAAACGTTTGATAAAAGGATGTAAGAAGGTACTCACAGTGTACATCGAGGAAGGCGCTGGCAGACTGCACGGTACCAGCTGGGTCCCGCACTCGACACGAGTACTCTCCTGGATCAGAGCTGGCAGCACGTCGCAACACCAGACTCCCATTGCCAGCTAACTCTGCTCTAGCAGCCATCTCTTGTGTGTCCTACAAACGTTTGATAAAAGGATGTAAGAAGGTACTCACAGTGTACATCGAGGAAGGCGCTGGCAGACTGCACGGTACCAGCTGGGTCCCGCACTCGACACAAGTACTCTCCTGGATCAGAGCTGGCAGCACGTCGCAACACCAGACTCCCATTGCCAGCTAACTCTGCTCTAGCAGCCAACTCTTGTGTGTCCTACAAACGTTTGATAAAAGGATGTAAGAAGGTACTCACAGTGTACATCGAGGAAGGCGCTGGCAGACTGCACGGTACCAGCTGGGTCCCGCACTCGACACGAGTACTCTCCTGGATCAGAGCTGGCAGCACGTCGCAACACCAGACTCCCATTGCCAGCTAACTCTGCTCTAGCAGCCATCTCTTGTGTGTCCTACAAACGTTTGATAAAAGGATGTAAGAAGGTACTCACAGTGTACATCGAGGAAGGCGCTGGCAGACTGCACGGTACCAGCTGGGTCCCGCACTCGACACGAGTACTCTCCTGGATCAGAGCTGGCAGCACGTCGCAACACCAGACTCCCATTGCCAGCTAACTCTGCTCTAGCAGCCAACTCTTGTGTGTCCTACAAACGTTTGATAAAAGGATGTAAGAAGGTACTCACAGTGTACATCGAGGAAGGCGCTGGCAGACTGCACGGTACCAGCTGGGTCCCGCACTCGACACGAGTACTCTCCTGGATCAGAGCTGGCAGCACGTCGCAACACCAGACTCCCATTGCCAGCTAACTCTGCTCTAGCAGCCAACTCTTGTGTGTCCTACAAACGTTTGATAAAAGGATGTAAGAAGGTACTCACAGTGTACATCGAGGAAGGCGCTTGCAGACTGCACGGTACCAGCTGGGTCCCGCACTCGACACGAGTACTCTCCTGGATCAGAGCTGGCAGCACGTCGCAACACCAGACTCCCATTGCCAGCTAACTCTGCTCTAGCAGCCATCTCTTGTGTGTCCTACAAACGTTTGATAAAAGGATGTAAGAAGGTACTCACAGTGTACATCGAGGAAGGCGCTGGCAGACTGCACGGTACCAGCTGGGTCCCGCACTCGACACGAGTACTCTCCTGGATCAGAGCTGGCAGCACGTCGCAACACCAGACTCCCATTGCCAGCTAACTCTGCCCTGGCAGCCATCTCTTGTGTGTCCTACAAACGTTTGATAAAAGGATGTAAGAAGGTACTCACAGTGTACATCGAGGAAGGCGCTGGCAGACTGCACGGTACCAGCTGGGTCCCGCACTCGACACGAGTACTCTCCTGGAACAGAGCTGGCAGCACGTCGCAACACCAGACTCCCATTGCCAGCTAACTCTGCTCTAGCAGCCAACTCTTGTGTGTCCTACAAACGTTTGATAAAAGGATGTAAGAAGGTACTCACAGTGTACATCGAGGAAGGCGCTGGCAGACTGCACGGTACCAGCTGGGTCCCGCACTCGACACGAGTACTCTCCTGGATCAGAGCTGGCAGCACGTCGCAACACCAGACTCCCATTGCCAGCTAACTCTGCTCTAGCAGCCAACTCTTGTGTGTCCTACAAACGTTTGATAAAAGGATGTAAGAAGGTACTCACAGTGTACATCGAGGAAGGCGCTGGCAGACTGCACGGTACCAGCTGGGTCCCGCACTCGACACGAGTACTCTCCTGGATCAGAGCTGGCAGCACGTCGCAACACCAGACTCCCATTGCCAGCTAACTCTGCTCTAGCAGCCATCTCTTGTGTGTCCTACAAACGTTTGATAAAAGGATGTAAGAAGGTACTCACAGTGTACATCGAGGAAGGCGCTGGCAGACTGCACGGTACCAGCTGGGTCCCGCACTCGACACGAGTACTCTCCTGGATCAGAGCTGGCAGCACGTCGCAACACCAGACTCCCAATGCCAGCTAACTCTGCCCTGGCAGCCATCTCTTGTGTGTCCTACAAACGTTTGATAAAAGGATGTAAGAAGGTACTCACAGTGTACATCGAGGAAGGCGCTGGCAGACTGCACGGTACCAGCTGGGTCCCGCACTCGACACGAGTACTCTCCTGGATCAGAGCTGGCAGCACGTCGCAACACCAGACTCCCATTGCCAGCTAACTCTGCTCTAGCAGCCATCTCTTGTGTGTCCTACAAACGTTTGATAAAAGGATGTAAGAAGGTACTCACAGTGTACATCGAGGAAGGCGCTGGCAGACTGCACGGTACCAGCTGGGTCCCGCACTCGACACGAGTACTCTCCTGGATCAGAGCTGGCAGCACGTCGCAACACCAGACTCCCATTGCCAGCTAACTCTGCTCTAGCATGCCATCTCTTGTGTGTCCTACAAACGTTTGATAAAAGGATGTAAGAAGGTACTCACAGTGTACATCGAGGAAGGCGCTGGCAGACTGCACGGTACCAGCTGGGTCCCGCACTCGACACGAGTACTCTCCTGGATCAGAGCTGGCAGCACGTCGCAACACCAGACTCCCATTGCCAGCTAACTCTGCCCTGGCAGCCAACTCTGGTGTACTCTCCAAAGGGTCTCCATCTCGGTACCATTCCACGGTAGACTCAGCGTCCTTGGGCAAGCATTCCAGCTCTGCGCGCTCGCCTTCTAACACTGTTACGTTCATGGGTGGAGTGGCGATCAGGTTGCCTCCTGTACGATAGATGGATTAATTACATTAGAGATTCTATAAAGTGATACTTAATCCTGTAACCTATGACGGTTTCACACAACGTTTTCATTTAAAAAACATTAGTGTAAGTGTTTAACACTATGAAACGGGCGTACCAATCGTCTCATTTACGTCAAAATTGAAAATAATGTGCATTTATAGTGTGGTATACCTTCCACCTCGAGATAGTAGAAGGTGCCATTGTTCCTTGCGGGCGGCGTGCGGTTGGGGAAGGTGACGCGGCAGCGGTACAGCCCCGCGTCAGTCTCCCGCACGGCGCTCACGTTGATGGAGCCCCGCCCGAGCCCGAGCCGCCCGTCCCCGAGCCGCCGGATGCGCCCGCCCCACCGGTCCGCCACCGCAGCCTCCTCCGGCGCTGACCCGCTGTACCACGAGTAGATGCTCTCGCCCTAGACGTAAAGTTAGTTTTATAAATAATCCTGCTGAAAAATTCCTAAGTATTAAGTTCTCATCTTTCATCGACTGTTGACTTAAAATATGATGACTAAAGGGTCGTGCGAAAACATGTTGCTATACAGCCTGTGAACGAATGTCTTGGTCGGTTCACAGAAGTGCTAGTTATTGAGAATGATTAGGCGGCGCAGTCTCACGGCGTGAATGCCTCTACTAGCGTGTAGCTGCAGACACGCGCTAGGCAGTGCCTGGCGCGGGCCGCGTCTCACGCGCCCCTGCACCCGCATGGAATGCGCGCCACCTCTCGCAGACAGTCCCTGCGCCAATTACTCCGAACAATCGCTATTCATAGCAGCGCCCCTTCCGAGGTACCTCGCGCGTGGCCTCGTTAACTAATCTAATGTAGGCACGACGAGCGAGCGAACTAATGTCTCCACCTGCCCGCCTAGTTAATTAGTAAACAAGGCGAGCAGACACGTAACCAAGATGGGAGCGGAGTCGCCGGAACTTCGCTCCAGCACTCTCCAATTGAGTGGGCAGCGCGGGTGACGCCGCAGTATGGGCCGCAGGCGCGCGAAGGACGTGACTAGTTAATGTCGCCACTTACGGCCTATCAGCCACACCTGCCCACATGCAGGCATGCAGCTCGTAAACTTCCACGGAGACGCTCGTATTTCATCGGCCCTAAGAATGACCATTTGTTTGTATTGAACGTTTCCTCTAATCGAAGGATCTACATGACGTGTGTTTTAATGCTTTTAATTCCTCCGTCGACTCATTCTGTAGACCATGAATCCAGGAAACTTTGCAAACTTGATATGTGGCTCGTAAATGGTACTAATGTGTGCAGCAGTTGTTTGTTCAGGCGCCCCAGGGCGGCGTGAGGTGCGTGCAATACATTGATCAGCAGTAATGTGCGTGTTGACATGTCGATCCGTTTGCGACACAATGCCGGCGCGCCTTGCCCTTGCGCCTGTTGCGGTCGACTCGAATACGCTACGCAGGTGCAGCACTGACATAATACCTATACCTACATTTTACCAGACAAAGTCACTTTTTTGCTAGGGAAAGTATAGAAATCAAAGGAAGCAGTTAAAAAGTATAATTATATCTGTTATCTTATGCCCATAACTCATGTGTTTGCTTAGTATGGGGCTAGATGGCATTGCATGAAATGTCTTATGAATATTCATTTACTTGAAAATAAAATGATAAGAATGTGTCATTGACCTTTCCGTTAAAGTTACCACACTTTTGTGAAATAACTGTACTTGTAGAGCAAGCCACTAGCTAGATTACTACGTCATACATACCTTGGCGAGGAGGAAAGAGCCATTATTATAAGTATCTACTTCCGACCCACGTGGGGTATACTTGACTAGCTCGTGTAGGTAGCCACTCATATCCAAGATATAGACGCACGAACTTGTCTTGGATAGTCTTCGGAGCAATTTCTATTATTTCAAGAAGTGCTAAGAAAATATGAAAGCTATTCTGTAGATTTTTTGTAAGAGAAAAACTATAAAAAATGTAAATTTTCTCTTCTTCAATCTCTACTTTAATCGATTTTATACGTGTAGTAATTTTGTAGAAATTAAACTGTATTTATAGCTTGCAAACCCCTTATTCAACCATAGCTTAACTACTGAACGATTTTAAAGATACTTGCACTGTTCTCTAAGTTCAAGCATAATACCTTCATTTTTATAATGTAGAAAGGTCAAATATACACTTTTCTTTTCTTAGAAGTCGATTATAATTGCAAATGCACAAAACCTTGTTTGAATTTTGATTAATTTAAGAATCAGTTTGAGTTTAGCAGATATCGAAGGTTTGTGCAAGCCAGTATTAGGCAGTTTTCTTTACTGTTTCCTGAACACACAAAAGCTGAAAGGTTTAATGTGGGTTCGTCATTCTTTTGTGCTTGTTTGTTGTAATGGAAGAATGGTAGGCGCGGCCAGGTGGACTCCTCCGAAATTCAGCGGATTTGCTTGCCAACGGGGCTTACATTATTTACCGAAAATTAGTAGTTATTTATGAATATAATGTAACTGATATTCATGCAAACTTGTAAATGGTAAGATAGACTAATCAGGGCCCTACTTCCGTGAGGCACAGGCTTGTCTTGCCACAAACGCGTGACGTCATACGACATACGACATCTTAACTTTTTACACTTAAATTGGTATTAATTATATAATTTGCAATGGTTATTCAAGACTATATTTTCCAATTGTACCTATTTATTCAAAAAGAGTAAAACACTGACTGTGCCACTTTCGTATGGCTATTTAATAGGTAGTACTCTAAGTTATCCTGATATATACTGCAGCTCTGAAACACAAGATCCACTGGATACTTAGCTCAGAGCTCAGTACACTTCTGACGTACTGTAGATACTAGTGCATAAGATTGTATTTGTTTTTGTAATATGTAATGTACGTACACCGTAAGTTTTTGGTCAAATAAACAAATTATTATATTATTATTATAACCAAGTCGACAAGTGTTCACACCTGATAGTGTCCACACTTGATAAAAAGACTTCAAACTGGGCTTTTTTGGAGATTGCTTTTTGCATTCAATGGAAACGGAGAAACGGGTGCGTTAATTCGTTTAATTAGAAGTTTGTGTGGCTGTAACCCATAACTACAATTAAACTAAACAAAAAACACTGATAAAAGTCATGTATGTAGGTAAACCCATTGCACACAGCTAGCACAATGTTTATATAGAGTGCATTGACGTGATGAGAGCTTATCATAATACGAGGTCGCGAGGTCTCCGCGCACTCAATGAGAAGAAATTAGGTAAGTGACACTAAATGTAACTACTCCCTTGCATATACTACTGGGATACTGATAACGTATGTAAGGGCCGTTTGAACTGAAAGCCTGGCTAGGTGAGGCTGAAAAGCTTTTAAGAAGGGTTTAGTAACATCAGGTAGGCTGTAGTCACACGTAATCCTATCCCACGTAAAAAAAGTAAGTAATTACAGAAAATTTTGATTTAACAAACTTTGAAAACTTGGAGAAAATTCGATTATATTTATGTGTATTTGGCCCGAGCATATCATATTATTTCTACGTAGCAGAGATTTTTACAAAAGGTGTTGGTGTCGATTGACTCTCTGCTGCAGCTCTCGAGAAGTTAACAGTAAACTATCCGTAACTGTGTATTCTTACTTTATTTCCTTCCTACATAGGATTTCCCAATATGTTATCAATGCTATAATAACAAAATTAAGTCATCACTTTGTAAGTAAGTCTATATGATAAGCATCTTTATGGTTGTCGCGTATGTTATATTATATCTGCAAACCTAAAGAAAAGTTGAAGTTGAACTAGGAAGATATTGAAAAATGAATAAAATTTGGTAAAATATATCGATGAAAACAACGATCTTTAGATCAATAACTTCGGTGCTACAAGATAAGCGATTGAAGTAAATCACGCTTGCACAACAATGCTTATGTACATTTAGCAACCAAGTTACCCAGAAAAAAAACATTGTGCAAGTAACCCGAAATCTAAAAACAATGTTGATTCGCATATTTATCACACTGTTGTATATAGGCCTTGTACAATGATTCTTAAACGTAGAGACAAAAATACTCACCTTTAATAGTAAAATATGGCTAAACGTGTTTAAGAGTCGCTGTTCAAGTGGACCTTAGATGAAGTTTAACAACAATTCCAAATGACTCACATCTTTATCCCACTGCAGATGGTAAGGTATCTCGTTCCCGAATGGGAAGTCGAGATGGCAGTTGAGCACCGCGTACCCGCCGACGCCGGCCGCCAGCCGCTCGGCGTCCAGCGGCAGCAGCGCGTGCGCACCCGCCAGCCACACCACCAGCACCGCCCGCAGCATACCGAACACTGACCACTACAGGACCGCCGCGCCGCCGCGCCGGCGCAACGAGTGCTCGCCAGTACGGTTTACTTACATACAAACTCTTGTATAGGCGGCCAGCAAGTAATTTAGCAGGAAAATTACATATTAAAAGGATTCAAAAATGTGTTTGTCGTTGTATAAATAGCCCTGAAATCCGAAAAAAAATATTACAATTCCACAACTAGCCTACACGGTAGGTTTCCAGAAGCGAAATCTTTGTGAGGATAACTACAATTTGAGTGATTTTACATCACTGAATCTTAGTCATCAGGTCTTACTTCACAAGTTCACTACAGTTTGTATGGAAATAACGCTCGGGCGACCGCTCGTTAGAGACAAACTAGCTGGACAAATTACAACCGTATCATAATGGAATAAAGTTGCGTATTGTCCCCCGTTGCATCACCGTTCCTTCGGGACCATGTTCTGGACACTGTGTTATTCCTACTTGATTATAATTGGAAGGATAACAGCCGTATTGCAATGCATTAGGACTTACTATTGCTCCTTTAAAAATATATTTGTTTCTCGGTTCCTTCTTTGAACTACGTCAATTTACTAAGACGAATAGAAATGGAACAAAGTTTACTATCGCTTATAAATCTCGTGTTTCAGAGTTGGTTGAGAGTACTGCTGCTCCTGTAGATGACCGCAGTAAGGCATGTCTATTGCGAGGGAATAAAGAACACAATTGCAACACTTTTGACTGGCCTGTTAGCTTAGTTGGTAGTGGCTCTGCCTTCTAATCTAAGGGTTGCGGGTTTGATTCCCGCGTGACACAAGTATTTATGCATTTTAAAAAAAATATAATTTACTTGTGTTGAGTTTGGTTGTTTGTATGTATAAAAAGTATGTATTTACAAAAGAAAAGTATATAAGTATTATATCCGTTACCTAGTACCCACGACACAAGCGTTTGCTTAGTGTGGGGCTAGATGGCGCTGTGTGCAATGTCCTGGAATATTTATTATTATTTATTATTTACTTTAGCTGTCTTAGCACTGAATGTATACCTACCACTGCTTCTTTGACACTTCTTAAAGGCAAAACGTGCAAATGACCTTATAATCAAAGATTGTTGTCTCTTTCTTTAATGGCCTGATCGTGACACTGGATTTTCCAAGAGAAATCCCCTACGGAATTAATTCTGCGAGGGATTCACGACCCTCAGACATGAGGAAACACGACCCGAGAGACAGATGAAACTACCACAGTTCCCTACATTACGTGCAGCAAACTGGCGGACGGTGGTGTCGAAACATCGTCAGGTTTCACACCGTTCGCGTTTGTTGAAAATTGACGGGACTTTTCGGCCGCAATCCCTACAGTACCACAGACAGTACCTGCGTGAAGGTAGCCATCCTTACACACAGACAGTACCTGCATGAAGGTAGCCATCCTTACACACAGACAGTACCTGCGTGAAGGTAGCCATCCTTACACACAGACAGTACCTGCGTGAAGGTAGCCATCCTTACACACAGACAGTACCTGCGTGAAGGTAGCCATCCTTACACACAGACAGTACCTGCGTGAAGGTAGCCATCCTTACACACAGACAGTACCTGCGTGAAGGTAGCCATCCTTACACACAGACAGTACCTGCGTGAAGGTAGCCATCCTTACACACAGACAGTACCTGCATGAAGGTAGCCATCCTTACACACAGACAGTACCTGCGTGAAGGTAGCCATCCTTACACACAGACAGTACCTGCGTGAAGGTAGCCATCCTTACACACAGACAGTACCTGCGTGAAGGTAGCCATCCTTACACACAGACAGTACCTGCGTGAAGGTAGCCATCCTTACACACAGACAGTACCTGCATGAAGGTAGCCATCCTTACACACAGACAGTACCTGCGTGAAGGTAGCCATCCTTACACACAGACAGTACCTGCGTGAAGGTAGCCATCCTTACACACAGACAGTACCTGCGTGAAGGTAGCCATCCTTACACACAGACAGTACCTGCATGAAGGTAGCCATCCTTACACACAGACAGTACCTGCGTGAAGGTAGCCATCCTTACACACAGACAGTACCTGCGTGAAGGTAGCCATCCTTACACACAGACAGTACCTGCGTGAAGGTAGCCATCCTTACACACAGACAGTACCTGCGTGAAGGTAGCCATCCTTACACACAGACAGTACCTGCATGAAGGTAGCCATCCTTACACACAGACAGTACCTGCGTGAAGGTAGCCATCCTTACACACAGACAGTACCTGCGTGAAGGTAGCCATCCTTACACACGCATTTGTCGACTTTAGTCGTACGAGCTCACTCTCACTTACATTCTTCGAGTAATTTGTGAATGCCAAAACGTGTATGATGGCTAACGCCGACTGAACCTATTTGGATGAAATCTATTTAACCTATTATGTATGATATTGAAGTATATAAGACGCTGGATTTATACATATCTACGATAGAAGTAAGTACCTATTTTATATAAATTCCATTCTCGATCAGTAGCGGGTGAGTTTTAGGGGCAAAATCTTTTAGAGTATTCAGTGTACAGGATGGAATTTTAGCGGCACAATATATTATCGCGCCCGCGCCGCAGGATGCTGTTAGTGCTAGTTACATTGTTCCCGCGTGGCGCGCAGGCGGCGCGAGTGTGCGCGACCACGGGCTACTGCAACATACCTACCTACTGCACTGCTAGGACATTCCTCTTTGGTACCCACTCGATTGTAATCCAAGTTAGCGACTATTAAACATTTATAATGATGGATTAATTTAGACCGTTATTTAACTTCATTTTTAATAAATAGCACAGTAGGTACATAACTATAATAATATACCAAGTCGATTACGAGTATATGTACCTTTGCACAGATAGACAGTAATTATTTAAGTAATTTGTATGCTATACTGCCCTTGTCTTGGCTATCATAAATTAATAAGTTGTGCTCAAAATCACTCAACTCAACAAAGAAGTTTCTTTATTCGTCCATCTGCTGCAGTAGATTAGCACGATGTATGCGCGCGCGCACTATTTCTAAGTGTCCATTGTGAGGTATGTCGGTCAAAGGACAAACTAATCGCCGGGATTCAGGAGCACAGAACATGTGCCAATCAACGCCGGGGCCCTAGCACGCCCTGCCCACCGTACGAATCATATTTTGAATCAGAAATTATATAACAATTAAAAAAAATAAGACTACATCTGCGCAGGACCCGGACGTGTACAATAAGTGAGGGCTTCAGTAAAACATTTCAACTCTAAACATACCTAATCCTCGATGTTGATGAGAAGCTCATTTAAATTGTTAAAGGATCACTAAATTCAACAGTCTTGAACACAATGGCGCACGTTTTGCAACTTATTCAATTTTAATGTTTTTAGAATTGCGTAGATTAGTAAGCATATACGGAATTTAATTTATGAATTCTTATCGGATGTTACCTGATTATGACATACTTAGCTTTGTTGTTCTATTCAGTCCCGAGAGATTCAACATGGACTCAACCTGCCTTACACACCAGCAATCTAGCAAATACCCTCGACATTCAATCTGCCATTACATTGTTCCCCAGATAGTTCATATTAAAATTACAATGCCATTCTTTAATCCCGTACCTATATTTACTTATTTAAAGTTGAATTAATCTTAGACGTAATACATTAGTCTTATAACTGGGAGATGACTCTGGCCTTGTGACACAGTCACGAAAGACACAAGGCCAGAGAATTCACAATATGTAATGGAGTAAAATTGACGCCAGTAAATATATTTTGTATTGTATTGTGTTAGTCCAGTGTCCATGCTAACCCACTCCGGCAGGTCGGCAAGTTACGGCTGCCGCCTAATTTCTTAATCCGTACGTCGGTGAATGTAAGCGTTGATTCGCTGATGATTGCTGCTTTTATCTATCCCAAGGTACTTGGACTACTCACTGACTGTTGTTCGAGGTATAGACATGGTACAAGCAAGGACAGGGCTTTAAATTATGGGATATTGCATAACTGTCTGGGGATCAGCCGCCAAAACACACTTGCTCAAGTTAGAAATATCCCAACGAGCACTACTAAAGTTATGCTATTTAAAAAAAGAAGGTTTCCGACTATCGATCTATACAAGGAACGCAAGGTACTCACGGGAAGACAATTATTCATTAAAGCAATAGTCAGCCGGCATTAGTACATAATGGGACAAAGAGCGAACGACATAAATCCGCTACACGACGTCGACAAGACCTCGTTATGCAGATTACCAGATCAAGGACAAACTTTGGTAGTATGTGCTTTACGAACCTAGCTCCAACATTATACAATACTTACTATAAGCCAACATATAGATATGAGGAATCTCTCAAGATTTGAATGCGAAGCGGAAATGAGAAAATATCTACTCACATTAGTCTTTTGTAAAATAAAAAAATAACTTAGAAAAAAATATTAAAAAAAATGTTTACTCGACTAGGAAATGTTAAACACAAGATTGGCAACTTCAGTAAGTTTCATAATTGGTCAATATTATGTAAAATAGTCAATTTTGGCCAATCTTCTAATTCTTTTTTTTTTAATATTCGTTGAAGTTCAAGGATGGTTTTTACGGCGAGAAAAATTCGAAAAAATGCCGGAAAATCTGTAGAAACCGCCCTTTTCTTTTTCCCATACAAACGTTTTCTAACTAAGTAAAGAGTAAAAGAGTCAACAGACAGGACGAAGTCTGTCGCGTCCGCTAGTGTTTTTATAAAGTTCTGTAAGATCTTTTTAACTGTCTCTACGAGGCATATTCTTTAGTCATCCAACCACAACTATTCATGTCGCTTTAGATCACGCAAACATATCCGAAGCTCTTGGTTACCCTTTCTGCGAGTCTGAACTCTTCAACTGTCGTGAACATGCATGCATCAAAGGCAACAGTTCCAGCACGTACATTTAACAATACATAATAAAGCAGTCTATAACTATAAAATATCTATAGTCTAAATTATGAATATTACAATTTGTAATTACTTGTGTTGAGTCTGGTCGTTTCTATGTATAAAAGAAAAATATACATGTATTATATCCGTTATGTAGTACCCATGATACAAGCGTAAGCTTAGTATGGGGCTAGATGGCGCTGTGTAATATGTCCTGAAATATTTATTTATTATATTAGGTAACCACTATCGAATGACGATGATGCAGTTGTTTTAGCCTAAGCTTCAAACACAGGCTCCATGTGCTTACAAAATGGCGCGCTAAGGCCCATCTTATAAAATAGGTTCAAAACTATGTCGGTGACTAAAGGTCTGCAGTTATGTACTAGTTAAAGACGTCAGTTGTTGTGTACTTGTGGAGCTATTTGTAGATTAACGGTTATGGTTTCATGTTGCATTTTGATGTTCTTTGTTGAGGTTGCTATATGAGTAGAGTAGTAGTAGAGTATGAGGTTGCTAGCCGTTAATATAATGGCCGAAGTTTTACACCTTAGCCTATGATGCACGAAAGTAATATCAACTATTTGTTTAACTGTACTGTAAGGCAGTTTAACACCGGGTCACTGCAAGCGACTCTCTGCAACATTTCTGTACTAACTTAACTATAACTTAAGATGCGACTCACGCGCTAATCTCGCCATATTTAATTATCTATGCTACATACGATGGCCTTTTATTGATTGAATGAGAAATCTGCTGCAGAATATTAATCGCCCGTGGCTGGACCTTGCGAGATATCGACAGTCTTGGAATCTGTTCTGGATCAAAACCAGCTTAAAATGTTAATTTGAGGACATATTCTGTTTTGTGCCCCATAAACAAATAAATTTAGCTAATTTGTTTTGTTTTATACAAGGTTAAACACTTTTCTGGAATTATTAAAGATTTTTTAATTACATACTTAATTTGTATTCAATATCGTTCTGCTCTTAAGTATTTCATATATCGTATATCATCAAAAGCGAAGAACAAATTCAGGAGTTGAAGAAATCAGCGGCATCAACACAGCGTCAAGCGTGACTTCTGTCAACCGACTCAGAGAACAACTTAGACCTAATTAGCAAAGTTAGTTTAATATATAATGCATGTTATTTTACTAGAAACTATCTAAAGTATACAAAGTTTCAACACAAATTACTAGTGATTAGCCTAAATATTGAAACTGTATTATTATTCTTTCAATGTGCCCAATGTAATACTCACACACTAATCTACACTTACACTAAAGATATATATTTATGTTACTCCTACAGTATACCTAAGACCCTAACCTACTACACGAATATATATTATATTATCCCTACTCTAATAACATACTATAATATCAAAAATCCTAACTACTCACTATGTTTGTTTAAAATTGCGTTCTGCCTAAATATACTTTCAACTTACCTATTTACTTGCTATGAAGCACCTAACTATGAAGTAGATCTATTCATGTCATTAGCACACAGCCGCACTAGCCGCTCAAAAACAATATTTATATCACCTCGCACGTATTGCCATGTAATTGATCTTTCACATACACATATCATACACAAAAAGTTAATCTATTTTCATACCCGTATAACAGCCACCCTCCAATGCAAATATAATAGAATCCATACTATATTTGCTTTGTTTACGTGCGCTGAAATAGGGCAATTGGCCTGCAATAATCACACGTCCTGCCGTGAACAGCGACCGCTGCAACTGAATAGAAATCCTTATCGCTCGACTCGCTGGGCCCTAATTACTCACACTTCTAAGAAACCTGTTATATGCATGTACGTGTTGCTATGCAAACCAACAATAACTAGCTACTACTCTCGCACTTTTTATTTCTTTTATACTACGTATTATGGATAGTAAACAACTATTACGTGAAATAGATGAACTAGAGGTCACAAATAGTAACTATTGTTTTGTACCGGAAATGTGTAAATTGTTCCTAGATTTAGATAATGATTCAAAAGATTTAACTATCCTTACTCAAAACATACGTAGTATACGCGCGAATTTTAAATATCTTGTGCCATTTTTATCACGTCTATCGTTTATACCTAGTGTTATAATCCTAACAGAAAGTTGGACGGACAATACTTTTACAGGAATAGTTCTAGACAATTATTATTGTCACCATACAAAAAAATCTACAAATAGAAATGATGGCATTGTAGTTTATACAAAAATTGGCCTTGAAATTAGCATTACTGAGCCACCATGTCACGATGCAAACTGTCTAATTATTAACATCTCTAACTACTACAATATAGTTGCTATATATAGATCGCCTTCAAAATATAACATTAAGTCGTTTACAGATTCACTTGACACTATTTTGCGTTCAATACCTAGATCTAACTGTATTCTTACTGGTGATATGAATATAAACGTATTACCAACACCAGTTGATACCCGGGCGGAGAATTACTTAGAATTGGTAACGAGCTATGGTTTCTTGCCAGCTCATCAATTTATTACACACGACAAACGCTGCCTAGACCACGCATTTATATGCACAAAGTTTCCGTCCTCTGCTGTAGTATGTTCTTCTGAGATAAGTGATCATGACGCTGTATTACTAAGGATATCGGGCACTCCTCCAGTACCAGAAGTAACTAAAAAAGAAGTCACAAAAATACACTATGATAAAGTTATCGAAAAATTAGAAAAACATGATTGGCTTAAAATATATGACATAAAAGATACAAATTTAGCATTACAATATCTAGTAGAAAACATAAGCGACGCTGTTGAGTCTAGTAAAACTACTAAAATTGTGCCTAACTCTAAATTAATAAGGAGAGAATGGATTACTAAGGGACTACTTAAGTGTATGAAAAAACGAGATAACCTTAGACGCTACTCAAAAAGGAACCCTAATGATTTAAATGCTAGCACAAGCTATAAAAACTACCGGAATATTTGCAATAACATTTTACAAAACTTAAAAAACTACCATGACTGTAAGAAAATAGAAGAAGGAAGTGGTGACAGTAAAAAGATTTGGAATGCCGTTAAAGACGTGTGCTATCTAAAAACTCTAAAATCACAGCATTGCACTCTCTTAAAATTGCGTCCTACCCCAATAGAATCACTCAATCATATTAATCAATACTTTGCATCAATAGGGAACTCGTTGGCCAATGACATACTAATGAAATTAAACACAACAGAGCTGCAACTCTCAAACAATTTGACGACGACCGAACCACCGTCAAAATCATTTTTCCTTACGCCTACAGATGCCTATGAGATAAATAAGATTATAAGCAATCTAAAAGTTAATTCCGCACCGGGTGGAGACAATGTAAGTAACCAACTTTTAAAACTTGCTAAAGACATATTAATAGGCCCTATTACACACATATGTAACCTCAGCATCGAATCAGGCATCGTTCCAGATGCCTTAAAGGAAGCATATGTTTGTCCCATTTTCAAAGCTGGTGATGAACTGCAAGTTGCCAACTATAGACCAATTTCCCTTCTTAGTTCCATCTCAAAAGTTCTTGAAAGAGTAGTAAATAAGAAATTAGTAAACTACCTTGAAAAAGAGAACTTACTTTCCCCGAATCAATTTGGTTTCCGCTCAGGCAAGTCGACAGAAGATGCCGTCACAGCTCTGGTGGATCACGTGTCATTTAACCTTGACAGAGGTCAAAAATCTGTGGGGGTATTTCTTGACCTTGCTAAAGCATTCGATACCGTTTCAAGGTCAATACTACTCAAAAAACTAGAAAAAAAGGGGGTTAGGGGAACGGCCTTGAAGTGGTTTGAATCTTACCTCACAAATCGCAAGCAACGCGTCAAAGTTAATGGCCAATTAAGTGACCTTACAGAAATAGATTATGGCGTGCCACAGGGTAGTGTGCTTGGCCCTACTCTTTTCTTGACGTACATTAACGATTTGTGCGATATGAAATTAAAAAATGGCAGCCTATTCTGTTTCGCTGACGACACGAGTATAATCTTTTCTCATAAGACCTGGAAAGAAGTCAGTGAAACTGCAGACGAAGGGTTAAGGAAGGTGTCAAACTGGCTAAGCCATAACTTACTTACTCTTAATGTCACAAAAACAAAAATAGTGGCTTTTAGAGTTTCAGCTCGAACTATGCCCAAAGACCCACTTTCCATCAAACTCCACCTACACACATGTCATGATAGTAATCAGTGTGAATGTCCAATACTAACGCAAGAAAAGAACTATAAATATCTCGGAATCCACATTGACGAACTTCTTTCCTGGACCAAACAAATAGAAGTACTTGTAGCGCGATTAAGAAAACTACTATTTATTTTCAAAAGACTTAGAAGCATTGCAAACGTGAACGTTATAAGAATGGTATACATTTCACTCTGTGAATCTATTCTGATTTATTGTGTAAACACTTGGGGTTCAGCCGGTACAACCAACCTACTTAAAATTGAGCGGGCTCAACGCGCTGTTCTAAAAGTTGCGTATAATAAGACATTTAGATATCCCACAGAACTTCTGCACGAAGAGACGAATCACCTTACGGTTAGGAAAATATACATCAAATCAGCAGCACTGCGCTTCCATCGCTCAGCAATGCAAACGAGACGTAGGACTCGCGAAGGTATACGTAACTTATCAAGATGGCCAGTAATTAAAGTTAACACACAAATAGGGATGAGATCCTACAATTTCCGAGGACGCTATATTTACTGTGTACTTAATAAGATATTAAATATAGAAGAAGATAGTAAATACAAAGCAAAACACAAAATAACAACTCACCTGATGGGTCTAACTTACCAGGAGACAGAAGAATTAATAAGAATAGTAGAATAACTTCAACCAAATACAAACACTCACTCTTATCCACACATTCGTCACACACACTCACACATACCTACACGTCCCACACTGGGTAACCCCCGGCGTTCGGGACTATCACCTACCTACTTGATACATTATATACTATGCCAATTTTCACTGAGTACCACAGTCACTCTGTACTCTGTTAGCAAAATTACGATTTCTAATTTTATATAATATCAATCATAATTCACAATTATCTTCCCTCTTAATGAAACCTTATGATGATATACTGATATTATTATTATTAAGGCCTAACTTACTTACTGTACTTAAATAGCCTAACTTACCTATTAAAAAACTAATATAACTAACAATCATTGTCACAACTCTATGCTGAAGTGAATTTAAATTGCAAGAACTTTCAATTGAGCCTTCAACTGATAAAAACACAATTGTATAATTTAATTTTTGTTCAACGGAAGAACCCTGGCACCGCGACACAGGGAATCCTACAGCGGTTGTCAGGGACACCTACAATGTAAACAAATGTATTAAGGCAAATAAAATTCTTTTATCTTATCTTTTATCTTTATCTATTTGCTTTATCAATTTGATAGATCTGAAATCTAATGAATTATGTTCCTACATAAAAACGCATGAACATGTGATTGTCATGCATATGTGTACAGGAAATGATACATAGATTGTACTTATAATATATTTATTCATATAAATACAAACCTACCTACTTTATAAACCCTCCACACGATATTAATATTCTTCGCTTATAAATTAAGTAAATGGTATACATAAGCCAATGGTAATTGTTATATTGCGCGTACTTTTTATTCTTTCGTGTATGATCTTAAAAAAAATGTAGCCTGATTTCATTTAAATTGGCTTCAAGGTCTCATGAAATAAAAAAAGGTTTGGTAATGATTTAAAAACCTCTTGATATGAACACACATTTCAATAATAAACCATCAATAGACCATTCTTATAAAAAAAAGATGGCTTGTATTTAGAATGTGTTTGAGAAACGTTAGCCAAACCCCATGATTGTATAAACAGTCCGCCAACCATAACCACTGGCGCCTATTATATTCATTAAACTATAATATTATGTACTCATATAACTAATTACTCAAATAAAATAATTTGGAATACGGTTGGAAAATATAAAATAAGGAATTACACGTTTACGAACATAGAAATGGCGCTCGCTTGTTGTGTTCGTCACATGATAAAACAAATGTAAAATATCGTATAAAATGTTGGAGGCGGCGAGTTCAAACAGATATTGGAATTATTTTCTTTAAAAGGCGGTTATATGGAATAGTTAAACCATGTTGGAACAGTAATAATCAATATTGTATAGATTTGAAATAGGCCAAATTAAAGGTTTGAAATTGACCTACTTTCAGCCTTTCAGTCTAGTACAAAAACAGAATTTATTTAAATACTGACATCGCCACTGATAGTACATAATTAGTAATTAATGCATCAGAGGACTTTAGCTAATAATTTTAATAAACTATTTACTATATAAATAAGATGCAACAGTACAGTCAATATGATGAAATTAAATGCACATTTTTGTCAATAAGTACTTGCACTGCAGCAATTTGTTATTATCACACTGCCAAGGAAATCATGAATCGGAATTTCGTTCATAAGAAATTAACATAAGAATCAAAATAACCCTGATGTTGATTACAAACGGATATCAGATGTAGTCTTTGTTAGAGTAACAAATAATGTGTTCAAGTCGTTTAAACTAGTTTTGTTTGTTGCAATAAAGACTCTTTCTTTTCTATTATTTTGGGTTATTGTTCCCCATGATAATGAACACCAAAAGAATTGTGGATATATCTGATCCATGTTCTCCGAGGCACAGTTATATCTACAACTATGAAAGTATGAACTACATGTATGTGAGTGTGTGTGTGTGTGTGTGTGTGCGAGCGCCAGTTACCGGGGTCTAGCCCTGCATGACGAGGTGCACAAAGTTCTCGTAGTTGATGTTGCCCTGAGAGTCCTCCTGCCCTTGCAGGAGCTGCTCCACCTGCAACAGGAGATGTTAATTATTGAGTCGTGTGGTGTCAGAGTAGAGTGAACAGAAGCACTTTCTTTCTATTTATTTAGATTAATATTAAAGTCTATCAGCCACTTTTTGGAATTTTATTTCTAGGTTGCAGTAGTATAGTCATTAGTAACTAGTGAATGCCTGCTTCGTTCGCGTTGTAGTGAAATAAACAGTAACCTATTTATACTTGATAGGTCTATGCTTGGCTCTGATGTTTAGCAGCGTGGTAATCTACGATCAATTACTGGTTCAAAGAAACAGGTTCACTCTCGACTCAAAGATCGATAAATTTTAGATAAGTGGAACAGAGATTCCAGCAAACCTATGTTATTTTTTATCCAGAAATAAAGCAGGTAAATCCGTAGCCATCCACAAGGTTACTACATAAAAACATATTTGTTGTATTTTTACAAAATAACGAATTTTTTGTTATCTTGCTAGTAATTTCTAGAATAAGTTACTAGCTTTTTTTAGCCTGCGGCTTTGCACGCGTTACTATACATGAAAACCTTCCACTTGTCTTAAATAACTACCTACTATAAAAAAAATGCATCAAAATTTGCAGAATAGTTTCAAAGATCTAAGATTTCATACATACAGACCTAGAGACAGACGCGGGACAGACGCGGACTTTACTTTATACTATGTAGTGTTTTGTTATTCAGAAAGTCCAAAAAATCAAGTAATAAACAATATCTAATAAAAATAACTGTTGCTTGCTTGCTTGGTAAGTTATGCATTGTATGTTCCACTCACAAAAGTTTATTGTAAAAGCAGTAGTAGTATCAAATAGAAAGTGGTAACAGCTGTTATCAGTGTGACGGAAATTTGAGTACGACGACCCCAACATATTTTAATACCTGACTCAAGAGTGGTAGTATATAACATAAATAAATTATATGCAATACCTAATTATTATGTATTGTTTGAAATTTTCTTTTCTGTATTCTCAGCAATATTTGATTTTATTTTTATCAGCAAGAAAACAACAAGCAATAGGTATGGCTCAATAAAAAAAGGAATTAAAAATGTTTGGCACAAGAATGAACAAATACAACACTTTCAAATGGGGGCACAATAAAATGTTGTTTTTAATTCGACAGCTTACTCAATCTTAACTTTTTATTGAATCTATTTAAAAGTTGAATGTACAATATACATGTACAAATTGTACATGTTGTGCAGTGCTTCATGACTTCACTCATGTGGAAAAAAATGCTGACGGTAGGTATTCTCATTCTAGATGTTATCTGTTCACATTCAGACAAATAAATAGCCATCAGACCCTTGTTGTGCTATAAAAGTTTGTGAGTGTACATTTAAGTTTATTCCTTCTTAACAGATTGAGGTGGATTTGGTATGGAGATAGAAGACTTTTAATCAATATAATAGTCCATTATCTAGACCGTAATGATTGCTTACCATCAGGCGAATTACATTCAAGTGCAAACCCATTCCTTGTTTAAAAAAAATACTTATATAATATTGCTGTTACACTCCAAATTCTTCTAGACTTTCTGGACGACATTTTCTAAGTGAACATTATGTCCTTTAGTGGCCTTGAAAAACTGTTGAAGAAAATTATTAACATACCTCATCATCACTGAGCTTCTCGCCGAGTGTAGAGAGCAGGTGGCGCAGTTCAGCCGAGGAGATGAAGCCGTTGCCATCCTTGTCAAAGTGGCGCAGACCCTCGATGAAGTCATTGGCTGTGTCGCCACTGCGAGCCTTGGAGATAGCCTGAAACGGGACAGGTTTAAATATCATATTATCTGTAAAGTTATCTTCTCTATTAAAGACTGAAAAATTAAAAACATGAGCGCGGGTCACTAAGTGTTAAAGTATTTGTTTATTAAGTTTATTGTTTATTAAAGTATATATTTATTACTTTAATTCATGTTTCGCTGAATAGTAAAATACTAGTCCTATGGGTGGTTTCAGAGCTATTTTATATATATTAATATATATATTCATTCTAACTTAGACTCAAATCTTAAATTAGAATGAAAGTGTCTAGTGTCAAAAGTTATTTAAACACTCCAAAGGCCTCAAGCATGGTTTAACAATTGAAGTACTTTGTCATACAAGGCTGAAAGGCAGTCTCAAAACTCTGACACCAGAGTTGGCCACTCTCATATGAACTTACTTTTTACAAACAAACACAATCTAATATAACAACATCTTTATTCATTCACAAACACAAACAACTAATTTGTAAGTTATTGCTGGAAAGCTGACTCGGGTTACTAATTGGTATGTACATCAGTAAATAAAAAATATTGTCAAAATTTTCCTAGTAATTGTTATATATATGTATATCACATAATTTGTTTTTAACATAATATCTATATCACACAATTTGTTTTTTATAGTTCACACAAAGTCCACAACATGTAACAATGAAATACATGTATGAGTTACATTGCAAAAAAACACAACCAGCCTTTATGTACTGGTGAAGTTTAACAAGTAACTTTTATAGCAATTTAAGTGCTACAAGGCTACATGGCATGATAGGTACTTGCCATATTTTAAGCTTCATAAATTACTGGCACCAAATAATTTATATTCTTTTGATTTACTTATAGAATGATTTAGTTATGTTATACATTTAGTTAGTATAAATAATGCTGCTTATGCCTCTTTTTCATGTTCAAGGACCATGTGTTGAGAAAAACTTATAAATTGGCAATAAGGGTCAACATATATTAATAGATACCTATGTCATATTAAGTAGTATCACACAAGGAAAGTTGTAATATAATGTAGGTCACACAATATGCTTTACCTGGTAGATGGGAAGGAAAACTTCAAAGGATATTCTCTCGTCAGGCTTCAAGTGGAGGGTGCACTTCTTGACATCAGACTCGGTGGGGTTCTGGCCGAGCGCTCGCAGCGCGTCGCCAATCTGGTTGACGTGAATCTTGCCATCACCGCGCGCGTCAAACAGCTGGAACGCCTCCTGGAACTCTGTGGACAGACGCAGGCGTTAGTGAGGCGGCGAGGGCGGCGCCCACGGGGGCAGCGCGCCGTGCCATACCTTCCACGGAGGTGAGCTTCAGCTTGGCGGGAGGGTCGTACATGAACATGGCTCGGTCGAGGCAGGCGGCGCACTGTCGGTCGCCTCGACCGCACGCACCTGGCTTCGTTTAAAATGCGCACCATATATGGAAACTAGGGCGCTTGTAACGCCACCGTTTTCGGTAAACACGTAGATTGACGTGACTCACTCGACGACCCCCGCTCCCGCCCTGCGTCCGTCTTGGGCCGCTTACTTCATCTCAGTCGCTATCTCCGACTTCTCCCCGATGCACACGCTGCACTTTGCACTTTATCGATTCAAGATACACAAAATACTTTAAGTTTCTTTGGTACATAACAGAGAATGATGCGACGTTGACTCACCTGCCAACTGGTCTTCCGAGTATCCGGCCTGGAATTAGAAGGACCAGAAATTAGAAAATTGTATCATGAAGACCTTGTATATAACATAACGAGAATAAATATCACTAACCATTTTAGAGAAGATATGGAGAAAAAATAGCAAAATACGGAAATTAAATTCTTTGTCCAACAGTCAACCTTGAAGTCTTCCGAACTTTTTTTTAGTATCCATATTTTTTTTTTTTTTTTTTTTTTTTTTTTAATTGGCCATAACTTTGTATTGTGCCAGTTCTCAAGTAAAAACGGGGAAACTTCATAACCCCCAAAAAAGCACGCGAAATTAACTATAAGTAGTATTAAGTGATCAGTGGGCCTAGCAGGAATATTACCATCGCAGGATCCGACAATTTGTCGAACCATATTTCATACAAAATTCGTACAGCGAACCTGGTGGCGCGTAACTGAACTATTTTACTTTCGAATACGTTAGTTCCGTAGGATTCGAAATATGATTATGTATGGACGTTTACGTAGTTTGTGTGATAGAAATTGTTTTTGACAGATGATCCGTAAATACCAGACCCAGCCTTCGACAAATAATCGGAAGTTTTCTCACCTAAATTTTTTCAGTGAGAATCATTGTCGACAATTTTGCCATGGATTTTTAATGGATTATTTATTAATATATTTTGATAAAAATAATTTAGTACGGACAAACGTTACTTTATTAATTTATGTTTAGCGAAATGTCATTGTAAATATAGTCTGTGACACTAGTAATAATAATAATAATTCTGGTTCAAAACCAATTTTGAATGTGTATTTGGCTTATATATGAACTCATTCTGTTATGTGTACCGTTATAAATAAAATAATAACACAATACAATTGTTGTTGAAATTGTTTTGCTGTTGTTGTCCGTTTTTGTTGTTTTGCTATTTTTTTTTTTTTTGCTTTGTGTTGTTTATGGATGTTTTCTGTTGTTTATTGTTGATTATGGTTGTTTCTTGTGGTTTTTTGTTGCTTTTATTGTTTTTTGTTGTTTCTTGTTGTATTTTATTTTTTCTTGTTGTTTATTGTTGTTTCTTGTTGTTTTTTGTTGTTTCTTGTTGTATTTTGTTTTTTCTTGTTGTTTATTGTTGTTTTTGTTGTTTTTTGTGGTTTCTTGTTTTTTTTGTTGTTTCTTGTTGTTATTGTTGTTTTTTGTGGTTTTTTGTTGATTTTTGTTGTTTCTTGTTGTTATTGTTGTTTTTTGTGGTTTTTTTGTTGTTTATTGTTGTTTTTTGCTGTTTCTTGTAGTTTTTGTTGTTTATTGATGTTTTTTGTTGTTTCTTGTTGTATTTTATTTTTTCTTGTTGTTTATTGTTGTTTCTTGTTGTTTTTGGTTGTTTCTTGTTGTATTTTATTTTTTCTTGTTGTTTATTGTTGTTTCTTGTAGTTTTTTGTTGTTTCTTGTTGTTTTTGTTGTTTATTGTTGTTTATTGATGTTTATGTTGTTTCTTGTAGGTTTTTGTTGTTAACAACAATAAACAAGAAAAAACAACATAAACAACAAAAAACAACAAAAAACCTTAAAAAAACAACAATTACAACAAGAAACAACAAAAAACAACAATAAACAACAAGAAAAAAACAAAATACAACAAGAAACAACAAAAAACAACAAGAAACAACAAAAACAACAAAAAACAACAAGAAAAAACAAAATACAACAAGAAACAACAAAAAACAACAAGAAACAACAAAATACAACAATAAACAACAAGAAAAAACCAAATACAACAAGAAACAACAAAAAACAACAATAAACAACAAGAAAAAACAAAATACAACAAAAAACAACAAGAAACAACAAAAACAACAAGAAAAAACAAAATACAACAAGAAACAACAAAAAACAACAAGAAACAACAAAAATAACAAAATACAACAAGAAACAACAAAAAACAACAATAAACAACAAGAAAAAACCAAATACAACAAGAAACAACAAGAAACAACAAAAAACAAAGCAACACCAACAAAACTAAAAAACAGCACATCAACAAAAAAATAATATACCTACCTACACCAATCTACTTAATTGAACAGAAGAAGGAAACAAATACGTAACCGGAAGTAAATATAAAATTAATCAAAAAAGGAAAGAGAAATATGAAATAGTTCTTCCGGGTATGATGACTTTCCATTACTTACTATCGAATTCTGACTCCAGCTACCAATGCATTCAACTCGTTAGTAATACTTTCGACTTTACGCACGGAAACTTGAGCTAGGGGTACAGAAAGCTTTACATATATACAACCTAACAAATTAACTTAACACGTAACTACTATATTTACATTAAAAGAAAGGAATTACAAATTTACAATTTGAGGTCGTTATCTATGATTAACTTTGACAGTGCGCCATATACTGCTTTTGTTTTGTATGTTAAAAGGGAGGATACATTTATTGGAAACGGAATCTCCAGTTCTATTAAGCTTTCGTAAAAATTGGTTACATCAGTTAGAGGGCATTCGAGTAGTAGATGATTGACATCAGCAACCGGTTCACCACACAAGCATGAAGGATTGTCTACGATTCTAAATTTATGAAGGTGTGCAGGACTACAAACATGTCCAACACGTAATCTTATTAAGGATGAAGTGGCCCTTTTTCCTAATAATATTTTAGAAAACCATGGTTTAATTTGCAAGTGACTTTGTATAGAATAATAATGTTTTCCAGTTAATATTGCAGACTTCTCCCATATATCTCTCCAGGCATTCTGGAGATTTAATTTAGGTAAAGTTGCTATATCATGGCAATAATTGATGTATGGATACATATCTCCACACCCTGTAGCGTCATTAGCAATTTGATCAGCTCTCTCATTTCCTTTTATACCACTGTGGCTCGGTACCCACAGGAACGTAACAGAATAACTCATTTGATGACATTTGTACAAAATATCTCTGATATTCACAATTACAGGCATAGTTGCTTTTGATTTGAAAGGAAATCTTTCTAATGATTGCAAGGCGCTTTTGGAGTCTGAAATAATCAATGTTTTTGGTAATTTTGCCAGCAAAATATATTCTAATGCTTTATATATAGCGAAGCATTCACCAGTAAAAACAGACGTTTCTTGTGGTAGTTTGGTTTTTTGGATAATGTTGAATTCCCGGTGAAACAATCCAACTCCTACCGTGTTATTAGCACCATGTTTCGATGCGTCACAATAAATATGATGCCAACCATCCCAGTTATCATGTATAATAGAATTAAAATTATTATTAGAGTTAATGTCACCTTTTTCTATATCTAGATCTACATGTATTTCCGGGCTTAAAATCAATGCTTCGTAGGGGACATTGTCAAACAGTGGGAGTTTCGTAGAGCGATAAGTAGGAGCTGATAATGATGTAAACCTATTAGCACTATTGACAAGACATGGCACTGTTTTATGTACCCAATAAGGTGAAGTAGAACAAAGATAAATCAACTGGGATAATTTATGAATTAGTGGATGATTGCAAAATTGAAAGGCTCGGCAAAAGAATCGATCCGCCAAGAATTGGCGTCGGATATTCAAAGGGGGTTCTGCGCACTCAACTTGAAGAGCATTAATAGGGCTTGATTTCATAGCACCAGCTATTATCCTGAGAGATTTATTTTGAATAGAATTAAATTTATTGATAACTGAAACTCTACAAGGTTCCAGGAGGAAACTTCCATAATCAAGAACGCTTCTGATAAGAGCATTATATGCCAATTTAAGGGAAAACGGATGGGCACCCCACCATACTCCTGCTAGACATCTTAGCATGTTAAGACGCTGTTCACACTTATATGAAACTAGTTCAGAATGAGGAATGCCAGAGAGTTTGGAGTCTAGAACTAGACCTAGGAATTTAGCTTCCTCTTTTTGGGGAATTAACTTGCCATCATATTTGATGTTTAAAAACGGGGGATTACGTAATCTAGAAAAAAGAACGGCAATGCTCTTTCCTACAGATAACTCTAAACCATGCCTATCTAGCCATGATTTAAGACTAATTAAAGATAGAGAAAGTTGGGTACACATATATTCAATTGAATTGTCAGAGCAATAGAACAGTAGATCGTCTGCATATTGAAGAACTTTAACTGAATCTAGTAAACAAAATTCTAAATCATATGTGTATATGCTATAAAGCAGAGGGCTTAATACAGACCCTTGTGGAAGGCCTTTCCAAAGAGTTCTGCATTCGTCTGATGAGTCGAGTCGGATTGTTCTGCCACTAAGAAGGTTGATGATAAAATTGGAAAGTATCAGTGGCACTTTCAATTTTTCTAGTTTAGTTTTCAGAACTGTAAGGAGAACATTGTCGTATGCTGATTTAATATCCAAAAATATACCAACCGTGGGTTTGTTGAGTGTGAGAGAAACACGAATATCAGTCACAAATATACTGATGCTATCCATGCAACTCTTTCCTCTCCTAAAACCGTACTGTGATTTTGCCAAAAGATTATTTGATTCAACGTACCATTCAAGCCTATTTTTAACCAGATGTTCAGCAATTTTGACTACAACATTAGACAATGCAATAGGTCGATATGAGGATACATCGGAAGGCTGTTTGTTTGGTTTTAAAATGGGTAACACTATTTGAGCTTTCCACGATTTTGGAATATGGCCTGATATCATGATGGTGTTTATCACGTCTAACAAATAGAACAAAGCTGAATCTCCAAAGTGTTTATAAAAAGAGTAAGGAAGACCATCCTCGCCTGGAGCAGAGTCTTTGGTGTTCATTAAAACGCTTTTCAGCTCTTGGAAAGTGAAAGGTGAGTTTAGTCCGGTAAGACTTGTAAGAGTATTACTATTTAAGTCAGTAACTAATTCCTTCCGGGGAGCGTATGAAGGTGCTAAATGATCAAGATATTGAGAAGATAATTGTTGTGGAAGAGAAAATGTTGGATTTGACAAAGTTGATTTGAATTTCCTGATATTTTGCCAAACTATCGATGATGGAGTCTGGGGAGATATTGAGGTACAATATCTTTTCCATCCAGTCTTACGCTTTTCTACAAGAATTTCTTTAGTTTCTTCTATTGTACTGACTAAAATGTCGTAATTTTCTGATGTCATGTTTAAATTATACTCTTTTTCTGCCAACTTTCTTTTTTTGACAGCTTCTGAACATTCTTTATCCCACCAAGCCGGAGAAGGTCTTCTATTTAGTGCGCTATTCTTTTTAGGGAATAGCTCTTCAGCAATGTTTGACATTGCATTTAACAAGCTTTCGATACAAATTTCTTCAGTGAATGTATTGGGTTGTTTAAGAGTTGGTATAATATTCTCTAGCTTTGATTTATAAGAATGCCAATCAGCATCGGCAAGTCTGTATTTCATACGAGGTGAAAATGGGTGAGGAGGTGGTGGAACATTTTTATTGGCTAAACTAATGACTATGGGATAGTGGTCGCTGCCATGAGTGTAAGGACGAATGCACCATGTAAAATCCAGAGCGACATCTGGTGTGGATATGGATAAATCTACGGCACTCAAATTTTCTCCTGGTTTAGTCCTACGAGTAGGAGTTCCATCGTTTAGGACACATAAATTTAGGTCATCAAAAATATTTATAAGTTGGTTGCCATATGCATTAGAGATCGAACTGCCCCACGCTTGATGGTGACAATTGAAATCACCTAAAACTAAGAATGGTTTCGGAATATGCTGAAGAATTTCATGAATTTCATTTATTATAGAAGTAGAAGGATGAGGGATGTAGATAGATACAAAACTTATATTTAAAATCTTAGCACCAACAATGGAAAAACCATCGCCATGAGGGGGAAAAGACAAAGCAGTAAACAAAAGTGTGGAATGAATGAGTAGTACGACACCGCCATGGTTGTCGATTCTATTGTCATTGAGACAAAAATAGTTTTTAATTTTTAATATAGAGCCAGGTTTTAACCATGACTCTGACAGAGCAATAATAGAAGGATTGATTTTTGAAATTATATACAACAATTCAGTTTTTTTATGTTCTGCACTTCGGCAGTTCCACTGAACAATCGTGAGTAGATTGCCCAGCGGGACTGTATCGAAATGTTTTATTGTCGACGTTCATATTGTTATTGAGTTGTTCAATTAGAGGGGCAACGTTGTTCGGTAACATGATATTATTTTTCCTTAAAGTGTCTATCAGGGTTGACATTATCTGTTTGAGGGTTTCAATACTAAGTTGATCATTACTATTCGCTTTATTAAGGCCGCAACCATTACCAATACCAGACAGCATATCATAATCTTTAACTAATTCGCGATGTGCTCGGCGATCGTAGCCCTTAGCTTGTGTATTCGTTCTTACAGGTGAACCCGACTTGGACGTGCAAACAACAAACCCACCACGCGAGGGGCCAGCTGCAGACGGTCGTGGGCCAGGAGTTGTAAACATGATTGGTCTTTCAATTTTCGATATAGGAGGACTTGAAGACAGTACTTCAGAATAGGACTTGCCTATGGGCGCATGAAGTTTCGCCGCTTCTGCATATGAAATGCATTGTTCGGCCATAGAAAGCTTAATTTTTTTCTGTCTAACAAATTCCGGGCAGACTTTGTTCGATGCAAAATGAGATCCAGAGCAATGACAACAGGTAGCAGAATCTTCTTCTGTTTTGCATGAATCGCCAGAGTGATCCTGACCACACTTATAACAGCGGGGTTTCGACCTACACTGGTTTTTGGTATGTCCAAAGTGGCAACAGTTATAACACATTATTGTTGGAAAAGTGTAGAGCTCAACTTGAACTGAGTTATAGCAGACATAGACATGATTTGGAAGAAACTTTCCGTCGAAAGTCAGGACAACTGACTGCGATGGCTTCCATACTGGTGCACCATTAATAACAACCTTATAATTCAAGCGTCTGACTTTTAAAATTTTCCCACATCCAATTGAAACGTTTATGCTTTCAAGCACCTCTTCTTCGCTCCACTCAGATGGGATTCCTCGCACTAAGCCCATGCGGGTAATTGTAAATGTCGGGATGAATGCCTTTAATTTTTCGGTGGCCAGGAATTGATTCGTTATAAAAATGTTGGCATCTTTGAAAGTCAAAAAAGAAAGAGTTATTTTATTTCGACCGATACGTTTTAAACTTCCATTAACAACATTGGTAATTTTGTGTTTATGGAGGAACCTGCCAAATGTTATTGGGTGTAGAGTTGTGCCATCATTCTGATTATTGTTTTCTCGTATTACATGTACTGTATAGGGGCCGTTGTCCGTGCTAACGTATAAACTTCTTACAACAGGGGCAGGAGCTGGCTTGGGTGATGAAGCCGGAGCCTTTATCGAATCACTACTACCATCAGAGATTTCATTAATTTTCCTTTTCTTTTTATTTTTTACTACTGGAATTTCCGTATCCATCTCGCAATTATTTGTTTTAATTGTTACAAAACAAGCTGCCGGAGGAACAGGGTCCCCCGGGTCGGGAGGCTCCTCCATGAAAAGAAATGTAAAAAGAACTTACCTAGATTACTTATATACACTTAAAAACTAATATTACACTAATTTTAAACACAAAGTAATAATACTTAGCTGATCTGATCACTTTTTATACAAATAATGATAAATAATATTTTCCCAGAAAAATACGCGCCCGCCTTGTTGAAAGTTTCCCTTCCCGCGCTTTTTCTTAGTATCCATAGATTAGAAAAACTCATAAGACATTGACATGAAATTTTCTTTGACATTGATATAAGTTCATGAGGTCAGTCCTCGGAGGAGGGGTCAGTCATATACATGTGCAAAGACAACTGTAAACTGTAAATATGCAAGAGCCCTTCTTGCACGTTCACGGCTTACGTTTGTTTTGTTTTTGCATGATTCTTCTTCTCGTAGACAGAGCATCTTCTTCTGAACCTTTAATCAAAGAACAGAAATAATAAAAAAAATTTTTTTGAAAAGATTAAAACAATAATTTATTCGAAATACTGGTATGTTTATGGCACGCCAAATTCCCATAGAATATGTGTAGACACAGCTTTATTAATGTTGCTAGTATTGAGGCATTTATATGTTCGAGCTATTAATAACTATTATTTTATTTATTTATTATTTTTATTTATTATTAGCTTGAATCATATTTTTATATAAATAGAATTTAGAGGCATTTAAGTATTCATAATAATATTGAATTGTTTATTTGTTTTTTTTTTCATATATATCTGAGTAAATGTATATTTGTACATATCTATATGTAAGTATAGGACTTGTAAATGTATGTTCATATAAGATATGCATTAGGTTTTATTGGTTTAGCCCTAATGTATGTAACATTAAGGCTAAACCAATAAAACCTAATGAATTTTTTTCATTAATTATGGGCGTTAAAAAACTAAATTAGCATTTTCATCTATTAGCTGGTATTATTGTTGCCATATGTACCCACCAAAAATAGCATTTTGTTTTTTTTTTTACTTTTTCTTCGTTCGGCAAAGTTCGGCGCTGCAACCCTGCTCGATTCGCACTTCGCACACAACCACTTTGTGAAGCACCGAAAGAAATAAAGATGGCAAAATGGTGTAATCCATTGATCTTCAGAAAGGTTAGTGTTCATTTCACCATGTTCCAATGTGTAACCTCGACTTGAGTGTAATTCTGCGTCAATTTGACGAAATCTTTATCCATTCGGGCCGCGTGAGGACGACAATCGACTTTATTTTTTGTCTAGGAAGGTGTTCGGCTTTCGCTTTGTTCGTCAATCTCCACGTGCCTGCCGCCATTTGAGTCACATTATTCGGTAGCTTTATGCATACGTAACCGATATCGATACTGAAAACGAGCTAGGGAACGAAGAGCGGAGACCGGGAGCGAGCATCGGCGTCGAGGTCGGGTTCGATCGGGGCTCGTGAAGGTCGGGAGCGAGACGGCGTGGTTCGCTGACCGGTGCGCGTGTTTGCAGGGCGGGCCCGGCGATGTCGGCGGGCGCGGCTGCCGGCCCGCAGGCCCCCGCCGGACCAGAGTTCGTGGACGGCTGGATCGTCGCGCAGCTCCTGGGTGAAGGCGCCTACGGAGAGTGAGTATTACCTGCTTCCATTACATGTTTTTTTTTGCTCCAAGTATCGAAGTTTTATGACATTACGTCTTGCAACTGACCCTGAATACTATCTAAATTCAAAGAGTCTCTGTGCTATGCAATCCATACCCTAAATAGGTAGGTACATAAAAAAAACTTATATTTTGATCAAGAATTTTCGAAACTTCTACAAAATGTTTGTTTTTTTTTATAACCTGCATTGTTACAAAACAACCTAAATCATGCATGTGCAATTCACATATCATAACCTAAAGATTCTCCAGAGCTGAATTAGTTTTTTATTTTTTGCTTCTAAATGACTGCTATGAAATGAGTGAACTGAGACGGAAGTAATGTTTTGTTTTTTGTGTTTACTTTTTATGTATGATTTTATATTGTAGATGGTAGGTAGGTATATACCTACCTATTCAGTTTGAAGTGTTGCAATTGGAAGCTAACTGATTGTTACAAGCTAGCTATATTTTGCATACCTATTGAGTACTTAAGGATTTGTAGATACTCATCACATTGTATAACAAAATATTAGTAATTAATGTATAGGTTTAAAATAATACCTAGATATTCATGACATCTTGCAATATAGTAGGTTAGTGCTAATGAAATATCTTAATTATCATGGTTGATTTATTTTTATTACAACCATTCTGTTCCTGTGGATAATTCAGCATGAAAGTGAGTATAATTAATTAAAATATAATAAATTGATCAGGCATCACTTTGCTAGAAAAAAAACTTGAAGACACAAGGTGTGGTGTAGGTAATATCTTGAGAGCCACGGAGGCCATGTTGGTTAGAAGGAGATGTGTGGCGGTGGTATATGGAGGAACACACTTAAAAACCATCAAGTTAGTTGTTTAAAGTCTGTTAAGGAGCAGTCACAGCGGAAACACTACATATTTATCCAGAGTTTCATTTTAATTAAAATATCTTATTACTCACTAGATAACTCTAGTACCCACAACATAAGTGTTTGCTTAGTGTGGGACTAGATGGCAATGTGTGCAATGTCCCTGAATATTTATATTTTACTAAAATAGGTAATAGGTAAACCAGATTTAGTAATAAGACCCCTTAAATAGTCAATAGAAACAATCTATAATGGCTATAGAATTATACATGCACATGTGAGCCTGGCCTGACAATACCCTTTTTTATTAAAAAAAATGTCAGACAGTTTAGATACCTTTGATGTTTAGTTTGACTGCCCTGTTAACTTAGTTGGTAGTGGCTCTGCCTTCTTATCTAGGGGTGCGGGTTCGATTCCCTCATAACACAAGTAATTATGAATTTATTTTTTTGTAGTTATTTACTTGTGTTGAGTCTGGTTGTTTCTGTCTGTACTAATATTATAAAGCTGAAGAGTTTGTTTGTTTGTTTGAACGCGCTAATCTTAGGAAGTACTGTTGTAAATTAAAAATTATTTTTGTGTTTTAATAGACCATTTATCGAGGAAGGCTTTAGGCTATATAACATCACGCTGCAACTAATAGGAGCAAAGAAACAATGGAAAATCTGGAAAAAACGGGGAAATAATTCATCTTTCAGAGCTTCCGTTGTGTGCACTTCGAAAACGGTTCAAGTCGCGGGTAACAGCTATAATTTATAAAGCTGAAGAGGTTGTTTGCAAAAATAAATATGATGCCCAAAATAACTATTCCACGCGGACGAAGTCGCAGGCACAGCTAGTGTATGATAAGTATGTATTTACGTAAGAAAAGTACATATGTATTATATCTGTTATCTAGTTCTCATGTTACAAGCGTAAGCTTAGTCCATACTAAGCTTAATAGGGCTAGATGGCTCTGTGTGATATTTCGTGAAATATTTATTTATTTAGTTTAGCTATTAATAAAATGCATCAATGGTGCATTGTGCAGGGTGCGACTACTGGTTCACGCGGTGTCGGGCGCGAGCGTGGCGCTGAAGGCGGCGCGCGGCGAGGCGGTGGGCGGCGCGGCGCGCGAGGCGGCGCTGCACCGCGCGCTGCGCCACCCGCACGTGCTGCGCTGCCTGGGCGCGCGCGCGCACCTCGACGCACACTACACCTTCCTGGAGTACGCGGCGGGCGGGGAGCTGTTTGACCGCATCGAGCCCGACCGAGGCATGCCGCCCGACGCAGCGCGCACTTACTGGCGCCAGCTGCTGGCTGGCATACGATACCTGCACGAGCGAGGCGTGGCTCACAGGGACATCAAGCCTGAGAACTTGCTCCTGGACGCGCAGGACAACCTCAAGATCTCCGACTTCGGCATGGCCACGCTGTTCCGGCACGGCTCAAGGGAGCGCCTGCTGACGCGCGTGTGCGGCACGCTGCCCTACGCCGCGCCCGAGGTGCTGGCGGCGGCCGAGCAGCCCTACCGAGCGCAACCCGCCGACCTGTGGGCGGCCGCCGTCGTGCTGCGCGCCATGCTTACTGGAGGTGAGCGAATCTAACTAGCATTATGTTTGTTGGTGGACATCATGATAAAAATATTCCAAAAAAGAAAGAAAGAAAGAAACCTAGCCAGAAGAAGAGTTGTCGCCGGCTCCGGCCGCGGCTCGCGTCTTTGGTATCCTAGCTGTAGGTGTAATACATCCCTAAAGTTACGGTACCGAAGTTACGAGTCCCGGCATTTTCTTCGCTTCTGTTCGTGTCCTGGATATAATACCTCAAGAGCTCTTCAAGCACTATTTAAAAGAAACTTATTCCATTTGAATTTTTCAATTACAATCACACCGGCATGCCAGAGCTTTGCCTTTGATTTTAGCTGGCAACAGTAACAGATACCCATCTGACAGAGGTCTCAAGTCGCGGTACAATGTTGTAGAGCTGCCGTGGGAGCGCGCGCACGCGTCGTGCCCGCGGTTCGCGGCGTGGTGCCGGGGGGAGGGTGGCGGGGCGGGTGGCGCGGGGGGGCTGCTGCGGCGCGCGCTGCACCCCGACCCCGCGCGCCGCGCTGCGCTCGACCACCTGCTGCAGCATCGCTGGACCGCCGTAGACCACACCGGTGAGAACTAACACTATTACTATTGATCTCTATTGTAATTGATTATTGCATTCTGTCATATATTTTGGATTCAGTTGGAAGTGTTGAACTAATACAACAAACGAACAAATAGAGTTCGTTTTATTTACATACCACAATAATTAAAGAATAACAACTATACTCTGTGCACCGAGTCGAACTAAAGTAGGGACAAGATAATAGGTCACTTTTGACAGATGTCAGTTTTATATTCATAGTGAGGTGACCTGCTTAAAAACATCGATTAAATGAATGAATCGATACAGACTTGAAACATATGTGAATTTTAAAAATGATCATGCGAATCCCTGTCCTATTATTATTTTTTCTTTCATAAATTAAAGGAGCAAAATAAGACAAGTACCTTCGTAATTTAACAACATCAATGACCTTTCTATTTAGTTATTTTTTTGTATTTTCATAGTTAGTTAAAAGAATAATAAATATGTTTAATTAGGTTTTACTATAATCACAACGTGGTTATAAATTTATGGTGATTTTTCTTCACAAGTAATCATTGCATTCGATTCAACTAACAATCCTATCAGCTTTCGATTTTTAGAGTAACATCCCTAGTGTTTAAAAAGAAAAAGGGTTGACTGACGCAACATTGTAACGACGTTCAGTTCTTTAGATCAGAAATTGTTTATTGTGTTTAGAATGGTTTATTAGTGAAAGCAAATCGTAAAATTACTCGTATCGGTCATTATTACAATAAATATGTAAACGTAATTGAAAAAAGTTAAGCAATTGTGCAGTTCTTATTTTATGCCCGCCGTTACAAGGTCACGTTGTTGAATTTTGATGAAATGTCAAAAGTGACCTATTATCTTGTCCCTACTGTAATAGGGAAATCAAGTGTTGAACGTGATTGGTTGAAGATAAGAAGCTTAAGGCGCGTACACTGTGCGACCTAATGTTTCATTCTCTCTCTCTCATTTCTCCGGGACCTGCGTGTCCCGGAGCCCAGCCCCTTTAAAGAAATCCATTTTCAAAGAGGTCCCTACCAGTCCCACTAAGGGGCTGGCAGAAGTCCCCCGATCAACCTAATGTTAGTCCGATACTGTTCCTTGACCGGTGCGGACGTGTTCTTTGTTTGGCGTTATTTCAGTGTGTTCAGTGTTGTGATATATGTTGACCTGGCTTGTTTATTGGACTGATTTGTGCTTTTGGATTTGGCTAACCTACTGGACTAATGTGTATAATTATTTTTTATTATATTAGTACCATAGGTAGCATACCTTCTCACTAATCTCTGCACACCTGGCGAAATAGTGTATTTTGTTATCTATTTTCCGAGATTTTCCAAACTGACCTTTTACGAAGTAGGTAATCAGTTAAGTCAATATACTTTGTATCCATTGTTATTTATTTTGTTGTTCCTAAACAAGGTTTAAACACCTGTGCACAGGTATTTATAAATAATATTTTCATCCCACCATCTCGGAAACAGTATTTTTGCTCTTTAATATCTGAGTGCAAAAGCCGTTTTTATTCTCTAAAGGATAAAGTAAAATTGAATTTAGAACATTGTGTGTTAAAAGTTTTTGAATTAAAAAAATCATTAACCTATTTACTGCTGCCTCTATGGTGCCGTCACTCGCTACGCTCGTGATTCAATTTTAGAATCCTTCGCTTGCTCGGTCATCAAAATTCAGCACGCGGTTAAAAAGCAACTTTGCACTCTTGTATAACAAATAACTTTTATTATACAATTAATTTTTGTGTTGTAGCTAAGTCGACGCAGGTAAATTCTATTGTTCATTTGTATCGTTGTACCTATTGTTAATATCATTTTGTGCACAAAATCATAAAATATTCAATATAAAGATAAAGATAAAAGATATAGAATCTTTATTGATAACGTAAAGTTGCAACATAGGTATAAGTACTAATATCATAAAATATGCTACACAAATTACAATATCTCGTCAAATTTATTTATTACATTTAGTTTTAATAAAATTTTAGAAATTATTACAATGTCAATTTTATTATTATCATACTTAAATTTTTGTTATTAAAATCATGTCAAACATAATAATAGGTATGTAATCATACAATAATATGTCAACTTAAATAAATCTAGGTACCTACTGTCACTTTAGCTGTATAGGGGCTAAAATGACAATTTGGCATCACACTCCTTACCTAGTAGTTAATTACTTAATTTCTAAGCAAGATTAGAATCAATTGCTAGTTGACTGTAGTCATTTCAAAGTATTCTTTAAAACTGTAAAGTGTCTGATCTAACAATAATTGTTTGACGCTATTGCAAAATTGCTGATCGTTATTCATAGACTGAATGTGTGCGGGGAGTTTATTGAACAGTTTCTCTCCCATTATAGTGGGTAGTTTCTTAGTCATACACAGCCTAGACACAGTAGGTTTTAACAATACTCTGTTTATCTTGGATCTATTTGAGTTATAAGTCTTAAGTTTAAACAAATGTGGATTTCTTTTTACAAACTTTACAATCTCCAATATATATTGTGACACTGACGTCAATATCTTCAACTCTTTGAAATGGTTTCTACAAGACTCTCTATATCTACCTCCCACAAGTACTCTTATTGCTCGTTTCTGCATTATTAACACTCTTTCAAAGTCTGTGGCATTGCCCCATATACTTATGCCGTATGAAAGTATAGAGTGTATGTATGAATAATAAGTTTCCTTTAGGTGCTCTGGGCTTGTTATTGGTTTCAACTGTTTTAATGCATAAACCCCTTTAGCCATTTTTTTACAAGTATTATCAATATGTTCTTTCCATGTTAAGGAGGGATCTAAATCGAATCCTAATAGCTTTACATGCTTTGCATATAAACATTCAGTTCCATTCTCTAATATTAATGGAGTTTCTTTAATGTTTGGTGATACAGCATTGAAGAACATTATATTCGTTTTATCAGTATTCAGTTTCAGACCATTCACCGTAAACCAGTTTTCTAACTCTCTTAAAGTTTTATTTATACATTTCTGAAGTTCTTCATGTGAGTCAGCGGTTATAATCACTGTCGTATCATCTGCATACTGGATGACTTCTCCTTTAATTCCACTAAGGCATAAATCATTGAGAAATACCAGAAACAAGGTATTTCCCAATGATGATCCCTGCGGAATTCCTATATCTACTTTCCTTGGTGATGATTTATGACGTTGTTTGTCTATTTTTACTTCGACAATTTGCTCTCTATCTTCAAGGAATGATTTTATAAGTCAGAGAGGTTTTCCAGTTATTCCGTAAGCTGAGAGCTTCATTATTACAAGGTCATGACTTACAGAATCAAAAGCTTTCGATAAGTCTAGAAATATTGCAGCCACTTTTTTCTTATGTTCAAGGCCATCAATAATCGTTTCTACTAGCTTTTGAGCCGCAGATGTAGTCGAGTGATTCTTTCTATATGTGTACTGGGCATTGGTGATCATATTATTCTGACTCATATGGCTCATAATATTGTCTGCCATCAGTGATTCTATAATTTTTGAGACTGTGGGTACCTACTATTGTTATTGGTCTATAATTATTCACAGAAGTGGTTTCTCCTTTGCCTTTATATAATGGTGTGACTCTGTTCTTTTTTAGCGTTCTAGGATATTCATCCTAATATAATATTCTAATCATGCGTTCAATCTCTGATGTCTATTAAAATTATTATTATTTTTAAATGACAGATCACCAATATAAATGCAGCCTTACATTTCCATGAATTAGCCACACCCACTGACCAATCCTGACAATTTGAGTTGATGCTGCATCCTTATCAGTTTCATACGTTGTGCAAGTGAGAGGGCGCTCCTTTACTTCGACTCTGTGAATAGAGTATAGGAAAAAAATCTTATCACACTACTTCTAATTGTATTTCATTGGTTGATTTGGACAATGCTTCTGTTCTGATAGATATATATTGTGGGTACAGTTAGATTAGTTACGAAAATAATTAATCACTTATGGCATAAAATATCTTGTGATTATGGAATTCATAATAAAACTGCCTCCATTATGCCCCAGTAACAGTAAAACAGCCAACACAGATGATGATGCCTTAACTTGCTGAAATGTACACCGGCACTATAAAGGTCATAGCACACTTAAACGACTCTGCTCCAACACCGCTCCCACCCAACACTGCGCTAACTGCTCGCAGTCCGCGCGGCGACAGCTAGCAGGCACCCAGCAGTCCACGCGGCGACAGCTAACAGGCACCCAGCAGTCCACGCGGCGACAGCTAGCAGGCACCCAGCAGTCCACGCGGCGACAGCTTGCATCGCGTCGCGCGCATCTCGCGCGGGCACCGCGCCGACCGCTCGCCTACATCGTGCGGCCAGCGAGGCGTCAACTACCGAGCAGTCTGACGGCGGTAAGCTCGCTGACAGCGGGCTGTCTGCTAATTCATGATGCCAATGTAAAATATATCTAAAGAGCAATATTTAAAGACTATATTTGAATAATATTCTTTTTGCCGGGTGGGAGCAGAGTCGTTTAAGTGAGCTGTGACCTTTAGAAACGAAAAAGTAAGAAGAGTTTTTTAGTAACCTAAAATAGATTACACGCCCTGGCTAGGTGAGATTTCGACACCAGCCCTTAAAGAGAAGAAGATTGTTTTTATTTAGACAAAATAGAGTTGATGATTTTCAGACTTCGGCACCAACATTAAAGCGAAGGAGAAAGTAGTGTTTTAGCCATAATAGATATAATTCTTTGGCTTTGAAAGTTTAGATATGTTTCATTGGCTTTGAACTGAGTTTCAAAACTGTATCTAAACTTTCAAAAAAAAAATGAAAATGAAAGCCCTGAGAATGAAGAAGAAAGAAGAGTAAATGAGTGCAGTGTAGTTAGAGCGGCGGCGGCGTGTCAGGTACTAGGTGACTCTGAGTCGGCGCATCTCAGAGCTGCCGTGTGCCTCAGCACGCCGCGCTGCGCCCGCCTGCAGACACTACACTGGTGTGCTTATTGGCTGTACCCAGCACAGCTGGAAGAAGGAATAAGAAGATAATATATGATAAGGATAATAAATAATAATAATAATACGACCATGCCGCTTCTTTTCTTTACTGGCGGGAGGACTGCCGTGCCTCACATTATATCTACATATTTTTACTATGGTAAATAGTACTCTGTAACATCTGTCTTTTATGAACATGTAGAACTCTGTGCTGTGGACTACGATGCCAAATTTAATGACGCTGAATAAGTCACAAGATCTGCCTCCAGCGCTGTCATACGTAAGAAGCTCGCGCGGTTCGGCGCTTTGGCGATTTAGCTCCGTGACGTTACCACTGCTCATAAAGCTAGATTACCAAAGCACTGCGTCGACGCACTATCGACCGATCAAGAACTACTTTCAACATCGTTTCTGCTGCATTAAAACTATGCTAATCCTCGAGTACTTTAGTAACTGTCTCTTCGGAAATTTTATCAACTGAACGTCATATGATGCCATTTATAGATTTTCTTGTATCGCCTCAGCCATTGTTTTACTGTTGTTAACTCAATAGTTGATGTGTACGACAGATGGCGCCCCCGTCTGCGAGGAGCGCATGTGGCACTCGCAGCCGGCGCGCGCCGCCCCGCCGCCCGCCGAGGGGGAGGCGGCGGGAGACGAGCTGTCCGCCGCCGACATGGACGCGCTCATCAGCAGCTCGCAGCCGGCGCAGGCGGACGACCTGCTGGGCGGGTCCCCGCGCGGCGCGTCGCAAGGCGCCGCCGGGCCGCTGGGCGCGCTGGCGCGCCGCATGACGCGCGTGTGGCTGGCGGGCGGCGTGGACGGCGCGCTGGCGGCGGCGGCGCGCTCGCTGGGCGCGCGCCGCCCGCACCCGCGCCTGCTGGCGCTGGACTGCGAGGGCGAGCTGCGCGTGCGCGCGTGGCCGGTGCGCGCCGCGCCCGACCGCACGCTGCTGGAGTTCCGGCGCTGGCGCGGCTGCGGCATGGCCTTCAAGCGCAAGTTCGTGGAGATCCGCGACGCACTGCGGCCGCTCGCACCGCCTACTCCCAACCCGCACCCGGATGACCCCAGTCTCAATGAGCCCATGGACATTGTCTAGTCTAGGTGTTTAGGTCACTAGAAATCAATTTTCTTAAATGTACGTGAATTAGATGACGGCGTGTGATCACGTCTGCAGAGCTATTGGTTACAGTGGACCATTTCATTTCCCACCTAATGAAAAATATTTTATTAATTTTATGATGATTTATGTAAGCAAAACCAATTGCTATCGTCGAGTTGTAATTTGACGTTAAAATGTGTAAATATTAAGCTAAGTAATGCATGAATAAACTTTTTCACTGTTTTAAATTTCCTTTTATTAAAGTAAATAAACCTGCCATTAGGACTTGTAGGATCAGAGTTTCAATAATTGTATGTGTAGGAGAGTAAGGGAAATAAAGAACGTAATTCTTAAATATTTTTTATTAAAATTGTGAACAAAATTCGTACATAAAGCGACCTTGAGACAACGAGGCCGATAGGTATACATACTCACAGGAATTAGACATTTTTGTAGCAAATTTACACTTACAACTTGATGGTGTGACATGGTATCATCGCCTTGATACCTAAAACTATCAATTCACTAAGTTTGATGCCGGAGTAAGAGTATTTTACCAAAAAGGCACAGCCTAGGTAGAGCAGTACACATCTTTTTTAAGGACTGTAAAATGTTATTTTTGTATTTGTGAAAACATCGTAGGCCCTTTGGCGCAAAATGTTGATTCGTATAAGTATAGCTACCTACAGCAAGTTCCTCCGTTCACATTCACACAACAACAAACTAAAATTGTAAAAATCTAACAGCTAGGGCGCCGCGCCGCCGCACTCCGTAACTTTATATTATAACTAGTGCTGCTAACAAATATCGTCCAAAAGCTCACAAACTGGCCTAATACTTTATGGTTACTATACCTAAGTTACGGGTACGCTAATAATTAGTTATACAATAGTTTCCACATAGTCATGTAGGTATACTTACATTTTTAAAGTAGGTACCTAGGTATGTACCAAATGAGACGCAAATCTAGAAGTTTGAAATTATGTAGCAGACATACTTTCTAATTGTGTAATGAATGAGCTGCATGTAAAATTTAACAGAATTAAATACACTAAATACGTAATCACTGCTTGGCCTACCCTGCTGGTTATTTTTAGGGTTCCGTAGTGATATAATAATAATATGTACTAACAGAGCTATAATACAGCTCGCTAGATTACTGAAATAATTAACGTATTCAAAAGCTTTAGCAGTCTACTTTTATAAATGTATTAGTGCCTGAGCACTTATTTTTACAAAATTTTAGACACTTTTACTAAAGCTAAGCTATTAAATTGGTTTTGAGGTTAAAATGGCTGCACGCCTCCCTCGCTCTATGATATGTGATGAATGTGTCATGATAATATTGTAAAAGTAACTATAAATAATATACAAAATGTGTACAAATCTCCATTAATCCATAAACTCGACTCTGAATTGTTTATTAGCGAAGGAGACGCGAGACTTATCTACAAAAAAACTAAACGCAAAAAGCGTTTAGTTCCTCGCCAAGTCGCTTGCGGCGCGGCATTGCACGGGTTATTTCGACCAAGTTTTCTATGAATTCCTGCACTTTACTTAGTATTTACGCTATTCGCTGCCTTCTAAGTCAAAAACTTGATATAAATCGACTCGGTTTCTACTCGTAAGTCTTTCAATATTTCAGGTAGGCATTCATCACCCTTCTACACTAAAATTATACAAAATCTATTGATTTTGTATAGAAAATGCGACAGTGGCTCCCTCGATCGGTTCACAGACAACTTGGCTCGAACGGCTACAGCTAACACTTAGCTATACAATTAAAACTAATGGCAGCACTCGGCTGCGCGCGTTCCTTTCCTGAGATTTGGTTTCACTGCACTGCTCCTCCTTTACAGCGTTTTAGCCTTTTCTAATAAATCGTTGATGAATTTCTGAAAGAAAAAACGATGATATATTAAATCATGAAAATGTAAAAGAGAGATCTAATAGATATCCTATTGCTTAGCCTGCAACGCTTTTTAACTTCGTTGTGATTTGTAAAGTTGTCAACCTTAACTTAAAATGGGTTATTGCGTAGAAGATAAATACTCACATTTACATCTCTTAGTGGCTTTTTGGCGTCGGATAATAGTTTCTGAAACATAATAATAATGCAATCAATTCTTTATTTGGTAAAGGTCAATTTCAATTATAAACATAAATTGCCATTTATATTCCACTAGTAGGTCATTTCAGAATAGTCTCAGCTAATTTCCTGTTTGACAAGTCAATTAAAAAGAATATCTTATAATACACAAAAGTGTGTCAGTGTATGTTTGCCCTTTCTTCACTCTGAAACCGCTGGACTGAATGGGATCCAATGTAATTATGTGGATATACCTACTTATATGGTATAAAATATGAGAGCCAAAATTTACATGGACGTACGTGGAATATTTTATCTAGGAGGTGAAAAAGTCTTAAATAGTTTAAGTTCATGTTTTGCTGAATAAATAAATACTTATTGGTATGCTTATTTGTTTGTTTCTTCAAAGTAAAAAAAATCACCTTTTTTTATAAATTAGGCATTTAAGTAGCTTTCAAGGAGTTTTCCCAAGATGTATTATGAATCACTAAAAAACTCACTCTAGTGACATGATTATTAGAATTTTAATATGATTTAAGTGGTTTGAATCACCATTATTGTAAATGGATTAATTGTAAGCCAATTGTATGAATTAGGGGTTGTGAGAGTATTACGTCTAAGTATAATATTTTGTTATAAATAATTTAATGAGCAGGACTCGCTTGTACTGTTATGTAAACGTATTTTATACTTACCGAGAGGTGTGCGCGGCGGATGTCGTCGGAGTCCATGTCCAGCAGCTCGTCGATGTCCACCTCCACCTCCTGCGTGCTGCTCGCGCTGCCCGCGCTGCCGCCACCACCACCCTCCTGGGGATACAATACACCATTACCTATACAGGGTCGATAGAGACCATTATAGGTACAGGGCCCAACTCCCCTAACGAATGAATACTGCGAGGGATTCACGACTATCAGTTATGCGGAACAACTCAAAGAGTGAGAGATAAAGGGTCACCAGTCCTCTTCCTCACGCCGTACTTCTCATTACTGAGAGTCGTGACTCCCCCGCTCATCTGATTTATTAGGGAAGTTGTTCATCGTGATGTGCGTCCAGAATTTTCCACAGAAGACACGTGTTCTTAAATGTTTGTAGTGATCAACATGTCGGTTTTCTCACGATGTATTCTTTCACTGTTAAGCAAGTGCAAATCTACACATACATAACTTGAAACACAAGCAATCAGTGTAGGGCCGGATTCGAACCAGGGTGCGTCAGAATGTTAAGCAGACGCCGAGCCACGCTCACACAGTACCTACCTATGTTTTTTCACACTCAATGGCTGGAGCAATTTGAACGAAGTTTGGTCACGGTAATAATAGTTTGGTATGGGGACAGATTAGACCCTGGAGTAATTTATTTATTTTTTTATATAAAAAAACTGCTTACCGGGTTCGTAGGTTCGTATAGTTTTTGCAGCTCGTCGTACAGCCACATCTCGACGGCGAGCCGCTTGCGGATCAGCGCCATCTGGTGGCTGCCATACTTCGCCGTTAGGAACTTCTCACGTCGCTCCTTCACCTGGGACCAAGGAAGGTAACTGATGAGCATCCAGTGGAAGATATTGGGTTTATATTGGAAAGTAATATTGGTGCAATTACCTCGCCCTTATCACTAAAGTTGACATGCAGGCCGGTCTTGGCTGGTGAGCGCTCGGTGGGCGAGAGCGCCGGGTGCGCGGGGAAGCCCCCGCCCGGCGCCGCCACGCCGCACTCCATGCCGCACGCCGCGCCGCCCGCGCCCGCGCCCGCGCCTCTAGCGCTGCTCCTCTGTAACAAGTTAATAATACACTAGTGAAAAAAAAACTACCAACCAATTTTCACAAACTTGGGTTTTGAAGATATACTTATTTAGTCCGATGTGTACAATTTTTTTTGTTGGTAATAAAATCATCATACTCTGATATGTACCTATAACGGAACATGTCAGGGTGAATATGTCGAAACCTGTAATTTCAATTGACGTAAGGCACATTTTGGCCAAAATGAGCTATGAATGCCATCATACTTAACTTTTTTTCTCCATTTTTTCTGTCTAATTCACGTAGCAATACGGCCATTAACAACGGTTTTAGACCCTTTGGAAAAGTAACGTAAAGAACGTCAATATCGTATTTTGTTACTTAAATCCTAACCAATAACTTTCAATAATGCAAGATGTGCTTCAAATCAAACTGATAATCACCATCTGTAAACACTATGGGATGTAAAGCACACCTTTCAAACTTGCTTGTGCTTTATACTTCCATTAGCATTATAGCTTTGCTAAATTTTTAATAAAAATATTTATTATATACAACTAAGAATTCACATGAAAACATGGCTTTATGTGACATAAGGAGATCCAATGTCGTTGAAAAGTATTCCATGGAGACAAAACAATATGTGAGAACCTACATTACAAACTTGCCGGCGATGCCACCCCATAGCAGAAGACGTAGTAACAAGACATATCTTCCTCAAGAGTTTAAAAATGTGACTAACCTTTACCGTCTCTATTCAGAACATTGCAAAGATATGCAAAATAAGGACAGTCCTGATCCTAAGTACGAAATAGTAAGTGAGAGACTTTTCAGGTAAATTTTCTGTGAATACAACATAAGTTTTCATGTCCCAAAAAAGGACAAATGTGTGCAATGCACAAAGAATGAAAATAACGAAAAATCAGTTAGTAATGATGATGATTAAACTTCACCTTGCTGTATAAAAGCCTCTTATAAGAGGTTTAAGTTTCACCAAAATCTTAGATCTCAATACAATGATACGGTTGTAGGTATGTAGTTTTGATTCGCAAAAAGTTCTTAATGCGCCACATGGAGAAAGCATGTTGTTGTATTACTCGCGAACATACGCCGTATACAATCTTACATTTTATGAAAGTATTACGCAAAATGTTTTTTGCTACACTTGGGGTGAAACAGATGCAAAGCGGGGTAGTAATGAGATAGCAACTTCTCTCACAAAATGCTTAGAAACTGTTGATCAAAGGGTCATTAAAAATGTGATATTATATTGTGATTCATGCAGCGCGTGCAGCGGTCACAACAAAAATAACAATGTATTGGCGGCTATAAATATTTTTTGCGAGATTCTAAACATGTCGAAGTTGTGCAAATCAACTTTTTGCTTAGAGAGAGAAGTGAAAAGGCTAATCGTGTGGAGTCACTCACAATGGGCTACTTATTTTGACTCTGCCCGTAAACAACCGAGACCTTATACAGTAATTGCCCTTGACCACACTGATTTTCTAAGCTTTGACGACTATGCCTCGGAATATTTACAAAAACCACTTTGAAAAATAAAGTTTAAGAATATACGAATTGTTACAATGAAGAAGAAGGATACGAATAAGATTTTCATCAAAAATGATGCAAGAACATGCAGAATGCCATGATGTAAAATTGTGTGAGACAGATACAAAAAGAAAGCGTAAAAAAGGTAAAAGGAAGAAAACAGAAAACTCTAACCAAACTAATAATATAATTGAAGAAGATAAAGCAACGAGCAGTATAAACAATTATACAACTCAAAATTACCAACTTCTGAAGCAAAATACAAAGATCTTATTACACTTTGTGAGAAAGGTGTTGTACCTAAGAGATTTCACAATGAATATAGATAACTGCCCAGACATTCAAAAGTTGAAGATAGGTTGGCAGAAACTGATTAAGAAGATAATGAACACAACGAATAATATATCTGGCAGGTAACAAGCTAGACACGAAGGACTTGAGGAAAAGGAGAACTAATAATTATTTAGAAGAGAATATTAGAATTAGAATATTTTGTTGATTTTAGGTTGGTTTATTGTTATACAAAAAAACATCTGACTGACGATCGAAAAATTGACTTTTATTTGTCCCAAAAGTTTAGTAATTTGTTAATTAATGATCTACCGTTCATTTGAAGCCTGATTAATTCCTATGTTTTGATGTCTTGCTTTAACTGGCGAAGCAATGCTCAATACCTATATTATCCTCGCTATGTCAAATACACTTTGTAGTTTAGTTCATAATATAATTCAATGTTAAGAAGGTACCTTGCTACGTATGTTAAGCAGGTACCTTGCTACGTATGTTAAGCAGGTACCTTGCTACGTATGTTAACGCAGGTACCTTGCTACGTATGTTAAGCAGGTACCTTGCTACGTATGTTAACGCAGGTACCTTGCTACGTATGTTAAGCAGGTACCTTGCTACGTATGTTAACGCAGGTACCTTGTTACGTATGTTAACGCAGGTACCTTGCTACGTATGTTAACGCAGGTACCTTGCTACGTATGTTAACGCAGGTACCTTGCTACGTATGTTAACGCTTGTGGTTTTTTTTTCTAATTATTTAAGTTTTTCTAGTAATAATCTACCCGTATTAAGCTAAGAAACAAAGTACAAAGACCAAATTCATAGAATAAGTACATAATGAGTAAAAAAAACATGTTACAAATTGAAATTATTAACTAAGCACATCTACTCTCTGTCTCAATTTGCCTACTTTAAGTTCAATTTAGCTGTGTGTATTACGTTTTTTTTTAAAGACAATTTATTACTTCATATTGTTTTATTTTTATTTATTTTTTTATTTATCAATATTAAATTCTTCGAAAACATGAGTTATAATGAAATGACTTCTAGGCTGTGTATGCTGCACCGCCTAAGCAACAAATAGTGTTAGCGCTTTCATTCAAAATATAAGTTTATTTTCATTTTTTATTAGCTTTACTTCTACATACTATATTTTAGTAATATTCTATAAATTTCAACGCCCATAACGCAAAAAAATCAAGATTTTTGGTATGTAGGGAAAGGTAGTAAGAGGTCATAGAAGTGTCATAGGCTACGGTAATGAATGTGTAGCTTTTGAGAAAGAATTAGGTACCTACCTAGGTAGGTACTGTTCTTTCGTGTCTGTTGTCGGCATATAGCCAGCTGTGGGACGCAACGAGACCGGCCCGGTTTGAACGAAATTGATATACTTACTTAGGTAGTTATGAATGGAATTTTCATTCCTATGAAAGGCCATTTACGACTTTATTCTGCAGAGGACTTACGTCTCAAGGAAGAGCAACTGCGAGCGAATGAATAATCAAAAGATAAATTCAAATGTGCGAAATGGTTCGAGCTATGTAAGTTACATGCTAGGCCGAGACCTATGAACGTTCATGCATAATGTAGTGCGATGCGTCATCAACACACGATGTTATTATGAAAGAAAATCAGGAATTCCATTTAGGCCTGCGTTACTGACTACCGCTGCCCCAATTTCATGGAAATGGAATACGTAGTTAGGACTTATCTACCCTATTTTGTAGCTGCCTATATTTACAGGCTGGCCAATGTAGACTATGTGCCTGGAAATGGAACTAATTTTCTTTTAAATTTAACATGGTTACAAGCGTGGTGTTGGTGGTGTCTCTGATTTCCTTGCAACACAGGACCTCCGGTACCTAGCGCAGGAGTCAGTCATTCCACCGCGTACCAAACACTTTTTAATGTACATATTTTCATGTCCTACACCACATAAAATAGGTAGGTACGTTTTTACATAGGTATGTATTTTTTTACCAATAAACTATTTGTATTGTACATGCAATCAATTGCCAAATTATGGAATTCCATAGAATTATACTAATTCTCTCTCTCAACAAGTATGTGTGGTGCAGGGTAATCCCTTGCACCATACATACTTGTGTCAGTCTTCAGGCCAAGAGATAATCAGTTTCTATCATAGATAATCAGTTAAACGCAAACGCGCTAGATTGCGCCTGTAAATCTATACATTACCTATATGTAGGTACATAAAAAAATGCGTATGCTGTCACAATTTATAAGTTTTATGCTCATAACAGCGTATTTAACAAGAAAAGCATAATAATTTAACAAGCGCGCTAGATCGTTAACGTTGCTTAACATCAGGCAAGTTGTAGTCAAGCGTGAGCCTATATCATGTAAAACAAAAAATAAAGTGGCGCTTCCATTGTTTTCAAGTATTTGTGGCCAACCCATAATAGTTAAGCCACCGAACATGCCACGGTTAGGGCTTACTAGTGTCTAGGTAGTGTACCCTATTTGATACCTATGTATAAAAGTATAGCTATCGATAGCGATCGCAATCAATTCACTATAATAACCCTTCGAGGGCCGCGCGTGACGAACACAATGTTGTTTATTTATTGTGTGTCAAGGTGTTCTTAGAAACTTAGGGTTCTGTTTGAAAAAGCTTACTCGCACGCAGGAATATCAACAAGACTGCCACGCTATGCTATGACTAGTTATACTACAAATATATGTACCTAAATTCATGTATTAGTAAGTATAGGTAGTAAAGATGGCATTGCAATGCTTTTCGTCAGGGCTTGACTCACTCAGATAAATTATTATAGTAATTAGGTAGATAAGATAAGAACCAGTTATGAGGAGTAGGAGTGCTGTAAAGATGGCCATCAATCACTTCCATCAATATACCAAAAACTTTTTCACTATTTTACAATAGATGTAGGCAACAGATATTTTAAGCCTTTATTAAATAAAGTTAAAAAATATATATTGTTAAATCATCATCATAAATTTAAGGGCCGTGCCCTTCTCTGTGGAGTATGCGCCATCCTTCCCGGTCTTCTGCCAATTCCTTGACCTCCTTGTACGACATAACACCCGCCTTTTCTTTTATTTGGTCCATGTATGATCTTCTCGGCCTTCCTCTTCCTCTTCGGGCTTCCAATTTTCCTTCCATGATGTTTCTTATAAATTCGTCATGTCGTATAAGGTGGCCAACCATCTTCCCTCTTCTGTTTTCAATAGTTGCCAGTATTGTACGGTGTTCTTGGACCATGCTCAGCACTTCTTCATTGGTCTTTCTTTCTGTCCAACTAATTGTCTCCACCCGCCGCCAGCACCACATTTCATTGCTAAATTCTAAGGCAAACTTTAAACTTACACTTATGAGTGAACTGGCCTCAGAGGGAGGAGGCCGTCAGCATTGCTTCGATAAAGTAAATACATGACGGAGATATTGTTATATTAGCTGCAGAGGATGTTTAAGTGTTGATTTTGCTTTTATTTATTGTTTAGTTTAGTTAACCAATGCTCGTTGCGATAACTAAGTATTCATTGCTTTACAAATACTTAGTACCTACGTTTTATTTTCAATAAGCTGTAGCTGATATATGACTTTCAATAAAATAAAAATTCTGTGTATTGTCTCTGCACTTGTACCTAATGCACCTACGTATATACATTATATAATATTATGTAGATTAGGCGTGAATTATTAATGTCCCTCCTATATCCACCCCTTTCCCCATAATAAATTTATAGCATTGTTATTAAATCACGTAAGTTTTTAGGGATCCCTGTAACGAACAAATCAGACTTTTAATAAATAACTAAGAACGTACCTACTTAATACAACCTAATAATTAGGTATATTGAGTTTTTCAAGCTTTTATGGTTCCGTATCCATAAACTTTATAATTTAGACTTCGCCATACATACGGTTGGTTATCTATAAAATAATTCTAACAAACTTAAGCGCTTGATAATAAAATAGTAATAATTACGTAAAAAAGTTTCACAGACGAGCACCTAAATAAAATAATAATAATTAAGCACTTACATAAAAAGTTAACATGACACTCGATCAAGTAATACCTAAAGGAATCTAGTCTGTCTGGTTTAACGAACTCAAGGAAATACCTAGCTAGGTATCAGACTGAAAACTGTATGTATAAGTACGTAGGTATCTATCAGTCTAGAAAGGATCTATGCGCGAACACATTAAAGCAGTCTAGACTAGACCGAGTTCCCCTAAAAGGGATCCCAGCAGAATTAATCTCCCCCTCTTACGTGTAGGTCTCACATTTTAGCTAATGTCTAGGTTTAAGTAATAATTAAATTTTACAGAGTGCATGTTAATTAGGTAACTCTGAGCACTATTATTCATGATACAAACTAATAGAGTTAATTGAGTTGGTGCAGATTTTATATGACATATATTATGATACCTAGGTACATATAATTTTTATCGTTCATCATGGGAAATGAAATACCATTTTTCCTGAATGAAGACTTAAATACCTATATATGCATATAGGATGTTTTCAATTTTAACCAGAAATCAAAAAGTAAGAGAGATATGATTCGACAGAATTCATGTTTTATGTAAATTAATTTTTAGTAAGGAAAAATAATCAAAAATTATGCTATACTTAAAAGAATTTAAAACCTGCTATTTAAGTAGAGACAATCTAAAGCTAGCTCTAAAAAGCCCAAGGCACCACCCCACACCCCTATGCGCGGCGAGGGCGGGGTCGCGTCTCGCAGTTCAAGGACTAGTGCAGCCGAGATCTTGAACTCAATAAATGGCTTTTTTATAGTCTAGCGAGCCCAACCATTTTTTTTTGTAATTGGAATTTTATTTTTAATTCAAAAAAGCTCATTTACTGCAACTGGCCTAATTTCTCGTCATATCAGGTGTCCATAGTACATCGATATGAGTGCTTGTTAGACATATTCTGACAGCACAAGTGGCGCCATCAGCCGCTCAGTCTGAGGTGTATGGAAATGAGTGTAGATTTTCGCGCCTGGCAGTTAGTAGACCGTAGCCTAGTGGGTTAAGGCGTTCCGGACGGTGATCGGAAATACGCAGGTTCGAATCCTGCCGGTCGTGATTATTTTCGCTCGTTTTCCAATAAAAGTTTAATTTAAAACAACCATAGTGCAGGTTTAGCACTATACATAATGAATTGTATCTTGAGCTGGCGAAATTAAGCAACAAAAGGCAATGAATTTGGGCTTTAAAAATTATAAAAAATCAAGGATTGCGTGACCAGACATTCAGCAATGTAATTGCTATAGTTTTGTACATATTTAACAAAAAACATGTTTTTGTGTAAAGTGGCACCATCTAGCGCCCATGAAATGCGACGTTCTAGCCTACGATCTAGCAAGCTACCGTAGATTCACCCGATTGACTTAACTTTATAGTTCAAGGGTAACTGAGATTAGGCAAAGAATTTCAAAATTAATCGGTTTGAACAATAAACGGAGAAGCAAAACATTTGATGGGTACGGGTTTTCGGAAGCTGTACCGGTGGTTTTACTGTGCATCGGTGCCTTCTCGCCGTCACGTCTTGCAGTTCAAGGACTAGTGCAACCGAGATCTTGAACTCGGATAAATGGCTTTTATGGCTTAGCGATCCCCACAATACCTTCTTGTATGTGGGATTGTGCAGGCAAGCGTTGACATTAGCACTTTCATACTTCATAGCCCCCGTATAAGTGTTTTGCAACTCTGCAGTGCCTGCAATATTGTACTGATGGAAATAGGAAACTGTAAGCAATGTTCATTGACCAAGACGACTAGGTATAGTAAGTAGTGAGGAAGAATACATTATTATATCAATCGTGAAATTGTATATAGCCATAGCTAAACTCGACTCGGAGCGTCTCATCATAACCATGAGAAAATAAACAATGACAGGTTCGTAACATCATGTAAATTTTTCGTTCACATAGGTAAATACAAGAGAAACATAAAGGTGAAAATTGAAAAATGAACGTAGGAAGAGTGACCGCTTATGGAGAACAGGCCAAGGGTGGAATTATATGCGCATTGTAAGCGATGATGAGGCGGGCAATTGACCTTGCATACCTGCGTCTGCGCAGCCGTCCAGCGCGGTCGCGTGGGTAAACTCAGCTGCGTACGGACAAGGTGCGCGAGGCAGGTAGCCGCGACCAACTGTGACGGATTGTTGCCCGCAACACAATCACGTTTACTTACCCTACTTGGACGTTGCAAAACTTACATTGTTGTTACTTCAGATATTTTTCAGGTAAAGATTATACGTTCATACATTTATGCATCATTCAGCACACATTGTTGCTGTTTGTTGTGGTTTCTACTCTGGTAAACTATGATCGTAAGTATTTTGAATCGGCTATCCTACCGTCCTATTATTGCAGCTCGCTTACAATTAGTGGCTGTCGTATCATTTCATCATCAATCAGCACTCTAGCGAAGACAAGATGAAAGAAATAGTGAAAGCATAAGAAGAAATTGATTCTTCTTTTTGCAGTGTTCAAAGTGAGAAAAAGAAAAATGAGTGCCATCCTGTCTTGGTGTGATGTAAGCATGCTATTATATAGGTACATCCATTATACTAAGTTAAATACAGCGAAACATCTTATTTGCAATTTATCAGACATGTACGTAATCTAATGTAGCTAGCTAGCTAAAGTCAACATATCTAGTATCCGCAAACCAATGAAAATACCCAAATAGACGTCACGTCATCGATTACAGAAATAGCGCACGCGCATGTTATATGTCGTTGAATATAAACATTTCTACCTATACATATTTATTTTTAGCTATTTATTTTCCAAGGATTATTAAAAAAACATTGGTTCTATGGTTACGAGATTTCACAACGAAGACGATTTGTGCAGCGTCTTGGAATTTGGTCAATATTTTGGGTTAGTTGTTTTACCTAACCCACCAATGAAAACTTGGGTTGACGACATTGGAAAAACCGTAGGCAACATCTAGATTAAATCTGCGCAGAACCGAGATGAATGGCGAATAAGAACAGAAGCCTATGGTCAGCAGTGGGCTATAACAGGCTGATGATATTATTCTGGTTACCTAAATAGAAAATAATCTTTCTAATATCAGCGGCAACCAGTTGAAACTGTTGAATCAGGAAAAACTCGTAACTGACGTAATCCATAGCACTGATTGATAACTTCTGTTATTTGGTAATTGGTATATAGACCTAGATAACAACATACTTTGTGAGTATAGATTATAACAACATTCAGTTATCAATGTAAGTGTTCTTTATCACTGTTTTGTGAAGATTAAGTTTAATTTAGCGGCAACAGTGATCGAGGACCGACCAACGCAACGCCAGGACTACATGTTTTGGTATAATTGGGTTAACAACTTGGCTAATAAGATTATGAAACGACATGTTCAGCTATTTGTAGCGTACTAGAACAACTAAGAATGTAAAACATCATGAAGTGTTTGGAAGGTATAGATCACCCTGGATATGCTTAGATAGCAAAGCATTCAGTTGCTAAGTTTACCTTTAGTGAGTATAATTACATAACATACCTATAATAATTAATAATAATAAATAATAAATATTCCGGGACATTGCACACAGCGCCATCTAGCCATCTATAGTGGCTATAGTTTTCTTAATTAAATAAGAATTATGTTAAGGAGTGACAGTTGTGAATTATTTTTAGGCATATTGTTGTTCAACATACTTATCGGATATGGATTGTGATATTGGCCTTGGTAGTGTTTCCCAAACACGTGAGTCTGTGATAAGTTATTTCAGACCTGACCGAGTACCGGGTACATATTATAGATAAATGAGTATACACATCTATTATGTACATTAAATAGCAAGGACACACTAAAAATGATCCTCAAATGATCTGGTCCAGTCTTTGTCCTTTAGTTGTTTTAATTTTCGTTGTTCTCTTTGGTACTAAAGTATAACTGTTTGTTTGTTTCCAGTTAGAACAAACTTGTCTAGCAAGTACCTATTACTAGAAAATATATATTATTTTGATTCTTAAACAAAACATTGCTTTATATTACAAAAATTTAAATTAGCAAAAGGAAATAAACTAACGATTGAAACGAATTAATTTTGTACGGAACCGTTTCTCCTAAGTAGAGTTGACATGCTCTTGACTCATCGGAAGCTAAAGATGGTAGTCACATTATTCCGGTGTCTATGGTAGTTACTCAGTAACGTGATTCATTTTTGAATGTTTTATACTTAAAAAGGTACATACCTACCTAGTCTACAACTAACAAAACAGTTATCAATGCAGGCACATTACAGGCAATGAGTTGGTCGAGTCCGAGTGCTCTATGAACGGTAGGTAATCTAGATCAACGGTATTTGAATATGCGGGTACATAATTACCCTTTAAAGATGAGACAAAATGATAAACAAGATTACGTAGGTAGGTATGAAATAAACGTTTCCGAGTATAATGTGTCACAGAGATGATCGTCGGTCCGTACCAGGATGGTGAGAGCGGTCAGTGACCCCTCGCGTCCAGTCAGCGCCGTCGGCCAACGCTGCTTCACTTCACTCACTGAGCTACCAGGATAATAGAAACCAGAGCAACACTGCAGTAACAACGGACCACAAGACAGGTGAATTTAAACACGCGCGAACGTGAAACAACCGTGCGCGGAGCAACCACGCGTGGCGTGGACTGACTGGACTGAGACTGACGGTGGGTGACTCGGTGAGTGTGACTGACGAAGCGAGTGAAAGAAAGAGAGCGAGAGAGATGGCTTGGCTGCGCGACAGGCGACTAGCGGAGCGGGGAACGCACTCAGCTGATGAGCTGATAGATAGCGGGTGGGCCACGCGGCCCGCGGCCTGCGACCCGGCCAGCGTCATCCGCTGCTTGCTCTTTGTGACCTCCAAGCATCTAGATTTCGAGCTAGAAACCTCAGAATAAAAGAAAATATCACCCAATGGTACAGGTAATGTTGCTCACAAAAGTAAATTCTTCTATTATTTCTAAACTATCACATACCCAGGACATACTGCAGAACCCCATTGTTTATATCGATATAGTCTATCGTAATTGTTTGAAAATCCGACAAATTCTTATATCAATACCGGAGTCTGGGACAAAGCAAAGTGGTCAAGAGCATGTCATTTATAAAGGTCAGGGTTCTGTCGTTCCACAAACATGTCTCTGTGATATTCGTCGCGTATCATCAATCTTCGTCAGTCGCGAGTTAACGATGGTAGGAAAACTAAAAAAACCTACTGTAGAAAATTAATTTAGTTTGTTACCTAGTTTTGTACATGAAAGTGTTAAGCGATAGTTAAGTACCTCCTTATTGCTTGGATGACTTTTCTTTAGGCTTTCTGTGTTAAGAGAGTGCAAGAGAGAATGATACATTTATATATTAAACTGAACGCAGTTCTATCTAGTGTTCGTATGAAACTGGATTTATATATTGAACTGAACGCAGTTATATCTAGTGTTCGTATGAAACTGGATTTATATATTGATCTGAACGCAGTTATATCTAGTGTTCGTATGAAACTGGATTTATATATTGATCTGAACGCAGTTATATCTAGTGTTCGTATGAAACTGGATTTATATATTGAACTGAACGCAGTTCTATCTAGTGATCGTATGAAACTGGATTTATATATTGAACTGAACGCAGTTATATCTAGTGTTCGTATGAAACTGGATTTATATATTGATCTGAACGCAGTTATATCTAGTGTTCGTATGAAACTGGATTTATATATTGAACTGAACGCAGTTCTATCTAGTGTTCGTATGAAACTGGCTAATTCTGGTGTGAAGAAATTTCGATCCACGTTATCCCTAAGCACACTTAAGCGACTGTTGTACATGTCGCTTAGCCAAAAACTACAGTCAAAAGTGCCACCGAGCCACAGAAACGCTCAAATATAAATCACCCAATCAAGGGTGAGCACGACAACAGTTGCTTAGCTTTGGTAATCGCTAAGATCAACATAATTTAGTGGGCCATAAGCTTTCATCCTTACTCAATTGTTGTCATTTTTTATCACCTTGGTACTTATACCTATATAAACAAAGTTAATTTAATAAATTTGGTAACAGACACAATGGGCTAGGTGTCGAATATTGTAGGTATACAAACGTGTACACAGGTGCAGTGTAAGGGCAGTAGCATCGGCGCGCGCCGCACGGCCCTACAGCAGGGCGCGGACTCAGCACTTTTCTATTAGATTAGTTAGGAACCACAATGAACCATTATTCTAACAGGATGAGAAGTAGCATAGCGGGGTTAAGAGATGGGAGAAGCTGAGAGAGTTCGCGGTGTACTCACGCCACTCCGGAACTTGAAGAACAGCGACATGAGGCGGGGCTGCGGCCGCCGCTCGCGCCACACTGCCGCGCCGCGGGCCCGCGCCGCCGCGCACGCGCGCTGCCGCCGCCAGCTCGGCAACAGCACAGGTACCAACTCCTACATCTCCGCAGCTTTGTCGTCTGGCTTCACACCAGCCGGCTATTGTCCGCCGTCTGGGGAGGTGAAAACGGATGAATACCATTACTTATGTAACCATCCTTTTTGTTTTGACTTTGTAGTGGCTTGGCTCGATACGTCTCTTTGTCTTGGCGACGAACTTTGATGTTGAGGTAACTGAGCTAGTTATAAATTAATTAACATCTTAATAATTTATTCGTACCCAATAATAAATTGTATGTTTTGTTATGTTCGTAAAAGTTTGAGGAACATTTAGAAACCAGCCTACATGGTCGTAGTTGATTGATCGTTCAAACTTTTTGCCTAGGTAGGTATCTATGTACAAGTTCTACTATTACTTACTACAATTTTTAACCATTATTCTAATATTATCATGAAAAGTCCAACATTGTACAGAATGCTGGAAGGATTACATGAGGAGTTGTGCGCAGGCGCGACAGGAAGCTATCGATCGCACTGTCACCCGCTAACAGGTAGTGCGACACACGGAGTGACACAACGAAAGTATCTGCTTTGTCTCAAATAGTTTACTGCAAGTTCCGGAGGAAGCCGGAAAGATTTATAGAGCCAGTGGTATAAGTACATGGGTGAAGGAAGACTCTGTGTGTCTGGGCTAGTCTTTGAATAGACATTCAAAGGGGCTAGTGAAGAAGGGTCAGTTCCAGTTTAGCTTCCTCGAGATAGAGGTGCACGATGAGAGCTCGTGCCTGGGCGTGGTGGCTTGTGCTGGGTGCCGTAGCAGGCGCGCGTGAGCTAGACCCGGCGGCATGCGCTGCGCGCTTCGACGTGCAGCGCGACAAGATTATCCGCACTGAAGAGTCCCGCGACATGGGCGCGCGGTACCTCTCCGAGCTGGACGTCGGAGCCCGAGCCGAGTGCCTGCGCCTCTGCTGCGAGACTGATTCATGTGACGTCTTCGTTTATGAGGAAAAGGTTTATTCCCAATCTTAACATTTGTGGTTAACATAAAATTTCCGGTCGATCGATATTTACCGACAGCTGTTCAGGGTCGTCACAACATTTAGGTATGTTTCGAGATCGAGTGGCCCGCATCGATTCATTAGCAGTCGTGTTAAAGTTTTTTATTGCTGTGTTCGAGGACATTCGTCAGATGATGAGTAGTGTATGCCATACCACCAATGTCCCGACTATCAGGGTCTCAGCCACGGTCCTCTTTATATCTTTCTTATTGCAGGGTCCAGGCAGCTGCTACTTGTTTAACTGTGGCCCGCCCGAGGACTTCCGCTGCAAGTTCACGGCGCACTCCAACTTCAGCAGCGGCGTGCTGGCGCTGAGTCGCCGCCTGGCCGAGCTGCAGGACCAGGAGCAACGCGCGCACCGGGAACAACAGCTGGCCAGCTTGAGGTACACCGTACTAACGAGAATTATTTTGCAATTGAGAGAATTAACATATTATTTACCCAATTTTTGCCTGATGATATTTGTGTTACATTAGGCTGCAAAGTTCGCGTTGGTATTGAACCATAACTTAATTACAAAGTTGGTGGACCACAGAAGTTTGGGGGATTTCAACAAGTTTAAGGGATAGTCAACAGTTACTGGCTAGGCTTGAATTAATTAAACTCATCAGATTAATAAATAGTTCATATCACGTGGTGTATTAGAAACTTCTTGTATCAATGACTATGCACGATTTCTACATTGTGTGGTATTCCCGCAGGAGCGCGGCGAGCACGACGGTGAGCACGAGCACCACGCGCACGTCCCCGCCCCCGCCGCCCGTGCCTCCCCCCGCGCCGCCTGCCACCGTCGTCACACGCCACCCACCACGTAAGCAAAGAACAAGTTTTTAATAACATGATAAATAATAATAATCATCATCATCATCCACAGTCGTTTTCTCGCTGCTGGGTATAGGCTTCTCTCATGATATGACTTGGCTTCGATCTTTAGATAATATGTTGTTATAAATATTATTAATGAGCAATTTCTTTCCTTTGGCGATTTACAAAATTTATCTTGTGATACTCGTGCTAAAGGCGAGTCCTGGAAAACGTATTTTAGCCCTATTGTAATAGGTAAATCATTTATAAATGAATGCATCTAATCTCATAACTAGATTAGCATTATTAAAGCTGCATATTATATAGTATTTTTACGAGTTAGATATTAGTATATTCAGATAAAACTTCTCGTAAGATTTAATGATTGATAAATATCATTATTAATCGATTACTGAAAAATTAAAAATGGCATACCTAGGTACTTACTATCATGCCCTACCGTGCCTGATAAAACGATTTCATAAAGTTTATTACAGTGTATCTTAATTAATCATACGAGTAAGTAAGTACCTACATTTTAGCCAACTTGATCAATATAATAAGAATAATATACATAATAATTCATACATCTGATATTTTTTTCTAAGATTTAACATGTTTTTAACTGACGTCAAAATAACGCCTCTTTATACACCCACTACTTTATCTACATTGTAGTGTTGGCATTCAATCGTTTGTTAAAAGACCCGCATCCAATTATTTAATTGAAGTCCTTGAATTCATTTAATCAAACTGCGGAATCTGGCAATAAATTGTTAAATAGTCAAGCCAACTGCTGAAGCCTGTGCTAGATCTATTATATCGCCAGTAATGGCATTTATGCCACATATTGATGAGATCATATCTCTGCGTTCAGGTTCAATTTGTTTGTTGTGATGATTATTTTTATTTGACTCCATCACAAGATGCACTTACAGTTGTATCACTATATGGATTCGTCGAGTGTGGAGTGTGTCTTCATTTAATTAATTTATCACTCTATGTTCACCAAAAGTATTTTCATCTGGCTATTTATAGCGTGACCCACTTATATTTACTTTCATCTTATGGTTATGTATAAAGTAATCTGTGATGCAAATGAATGTCGCCGCAGTGACTAAAAGAAGACTAAAATAAGCAGTTACCTACCAGGCGTTAAAAACATGAAAGAAATTATTATTTACTATGATAACTTTATGTAAACTATTCACAAACATAAATTAAATGTAAGCAAACCAATAATAACACCTATTACTAGGTACCTAACCAAAATCTGGCAAGATTAATAAATGGATTTTTGTAGATTCAGTGGAACCCTAAAAATAGGAAAATGGGTATCGAAATTTCACATAAATACTATTTCCTTTTGGATTAAATTGCTCGTTACATTTTTGCAACAAAAAATATTTGGTTGAAGAAAATATGCATTGACATGGCGTGTAACTGGCGGATAGCAACTGCAATCGATCGAATATTAACAACGTCCACCGCGAAATAAAAACTGGTGCCTACTTTATACCTTAAGTACTAATTAACTAAGTACTCATGTCAGTCAATTAATTTTGTAAACAAGAGTAGTTTCATATGGTTTTTAGAACTACTTGGGTTCATAGCATTATTTACAGTGGTCGTGGACTTTAGTAGTAGACGCACCTATACCTATAGGACCTATGGGGAATCGGATATGGCTGTACTTAGTCTAAATCTAAGATGCGTAGTAGTACCTAGGTACATACCTACATATGTTTGCCTAACTAAAATCTATTCACTCTAGATATTTTGTAAGATCACTGGATTGTAGTTCTCAAAAATTTGATGACTAACGATTAGGAGGTTGGCTTGTATAAAGTTGTGCTTGATTTTGATAAACGAATAAATAAATTGTATTTTGGTAGCTCTGCCGCATGTTGTTGCGGAGTTATCTTGTGCACACTTTAGTAACCTTTTGTATCCTGTATCACTATAGATAGAGTATTACCTACATGTTCATAGTAAGCTCTTATAAAGTAGCAAGACGAGGTGATACAGGGTTGAATGTTTGAATAACGGTGCGCGGGTCAGCGCAGGTCAGCGCGGAGGTCGACGGCCGACGCGCGCGCGCAGGGCACGATGATGATGTTTGCTTGCGATGACGCGATTGGTGATCGAGTTTACTGGTGAGGTGGAGCTCATCTGGCCCAAACATTGTGTACATTATACTTAGTTTATGAAGTACTTGGTAAATAATAAGGCTATTGCCGCCATCTTATCGTTATACCTAAGAAGAGTTTTGCGTCACTATACCGAAATAGGCAAAGTACCTAATAAAGTTAATGATGATACTGCGTAGTACCTGCGTAGACCATATCATATTGGTAACCCAGTGCCTACTTATACGATCATATTTCGTTGGCAAAAATGAAACTAAAAATCTGCTTCTAGGCTAACAAATCTAGGTAGGTAAGTAAGTAGCAATAGAATAATCGAGGTGGAAATATGTTTGTATCCTGTTCCTCATTATAATCGAAGCTGTATGATGGTCAGCAGGGCGATGCAGCCGCTACCAGTTCGAGTGCCGGCGCGGAGGCGAGTGCATCGCGGTGTACAACGCCTGCGACGGCGTGCCGCAGTGTGCGGACGGCAGCGACGAGGCGCCCGAGCTGGGGTGTCCGCCGGCACCAGCTCCGCCGGCGCCGCCTACCACCACGCCGGCGCCGCCACCACCGCCGGTGCAGGAGAGTGTACCGGAGCACTGGCCCCACAGACTTGCGCAGGCGCAGCCGCCTAGACATTATACTGGTGAGTAATTGTTGTGGCTGATACAATGGCAAGGTTTCTAAGCTGGGGTGCCCGCTACCACTAGTTTCGCCAGCGCCGCCTACCATCACGCCAGTGCCACCGCCGCTGCCCGTCCAGGAGAATGGCCTGGAGCACTGGCCGTACAGACTGGCGCAAGTGCAGCCGCCTAGACATTATACCTACTGGTAAGTAATTGGTGTGAAGTGCTGATAAAATCATGAAGTAGTTCGCTTACTTCTATTTACTGGAATGCATTTATAAACGAGAGCGGACTTAGTACTTGTAACGACGCTAAAAAAATCATAGATTTCTTACTTTTCTGACCCGACCAATCCTTTAGTTTGTGATATAGGTAAATGGCGTCAATTATCCATGAAAGTTTATTTCAACATGTTCCAGACGGCAGCGGCGGGTCGCACATCTTCAGCCACAAGGGCGGGCTGCTGCAGGAGGCGGAGAGCGGCGGCTACGCGCCCTTCGAGCCGCCCGCGCCCTGGCCGCGCCGCGCCTGGCCGCAGCAGCAACCTGGTAATGATAGATAGATAAACTCTTTATTGTTGACACATATTAAAAGCGAACAGTACATAAAACAAATTATAATCTTAACTAGTGCCACAAGCGGCGGCCTTATCGCTGAAAGCGATCTCTTCCAAGCCACTTTTGGCTGGAGAGAAATAAGCATACCTACAGGAAAAAGAAGAATGTGGTGTAAATACAACAAAAAGGCAAATAACAAACATTTTTTTAACGAATTTTTTTTTTACACGAAATATTTTGTAGATTTTTTTTAGCGGGTGTTGTTGGGTGGTTAAGTCGAAGTGTCTGCTTTACGTGCTAATGCTTTAGAACGTCAAGCAGACACTTCGACTTCAACCCTGGTTTGAATCCGGCCATACACAAAAGACTTGTTTGCCAAATTATAGATAGTAGTTACTTAGTAATTTCGGGACGCGAGGAGGACGAATGAAGCGGAAAGGAAACCATAAAGAAACGATAGGTATGTCCGAAATGAACAAACTCTGAGAACACGCCTTCTTTGCTAGAAACACTAGATTGTTCTGTTACATGGCAAGAGTATATATATTTTTATATGCTATGATTTTATAGTAAGTACTATGTAAGTAGGAAGTAACCATTATTCATGAAGTACCTGATGAAGTGAATGTTTGATCTGCGCCGCTCTATACTTACATATTTTTTATCAAGTTTATTATTAGTTC